>CAUYLG010056355.1:0-68184 GCA_963573385.1 Cacajao melanocephalus | reverse complement strand
TGAGCTGAGGTTGAGCCACTGCACTCCAGCCTGGGCAGCAGAGTGAGACTCTGTCTCAAAACAAAAACAAAAACAAAAAAAATGGCTAGGCACAGTGGCTCACGCCTGTAATCCCAGCACTTTGGGAGGCCAAGGTGGGTGACTCATGAGGTCAGGAGTTCCAGACCAGCCTGACCAACGTGGTGAAAGCCTGTCTCCATTAAAAATACAAAAATTAGCCGGGCATAGTGGCACAAGCCTGTAATCCCAGCTACTTAGGAGGCTGAGGCGAGAGAATCACTAAAACCCAGGAGGCAGAGGTTGCAGTGAGCCGCGATCGAGCTACTGCACTCCAGCCTGGGCGACAGAGCGAGACTTTGTCTGGAAAACAAACAAAAGACACCCTGGCTGGGTGTAGCAGCAGCCTGTGATCCCAGCACTTCGGGAGGCTGAGGTGGGGAGATCGTTTGAGGTCAGGAGCTTGAGATCAGCCCAGCCAATATGGCCAAACCCACTTCTACAAAAAATAGATTAGCTGGATGTGCTGGGGTGCCCCTGTAGTTCCAGCTACTAGGGAGGGGGAGGCAGGAGGATCGCCTGAGTCCAGGAAGTCGAGGCTGCAGTGAGCTGTGGTCCCACCACTGCACTATAGCCTGGGTGACAGAGCAAGACCCTGCCTCTAAAAAGAAAGAAAGAAAAAGAGAAACAGACAACCCAGCTAAAAGCAGGCAAAGGACCTGTAAGGGGCACGCCTCCAAAACACGCACTTGAAAAGCAGCTCCCCCCACGAGTCCCCAGCGAAATGCAGCCGGCCAGCATCGGCCAGCATCGGCGAGACGCCCCTTCCCAGGGCAGCGAGGAGGAGGCGCGCAACCCCATCCAGGCCTGCTTGGAGCCCAGAAGTCCCTGACATGGGACTACCCCACGACCCAGCATTTTCCCTCCAGGTACACACCAAAGAGGAAGACAACACTCGCCACCAAAACTGGTAGTGGATGTTCACAGCAGCACAGTTTACAGTAACACCAGCAGGGGAAACAGCTCAAAACCAGCTCAAGCACGGAGAGGAGCGAGGTTGAGACCCCGGCCGGGGCAGTGCGCGGGTGGCACACCCTGAGGATGTCCCACCCAGTGAGGGACGCCAGACACAGAAGGCTTCGCAGCGTGTGATCCCATTTCTATGAAACGTCCAGGACAGGCGGATCCAGAGACAGAAGGGATCGTGGGTGCTGGGGCCTGGGGGAGGGGAAGGGGAGTGACAGCTGATAGGGACGAGGCTGGACTCTTTTTAGGGTGACAAGAATGCTCTGGAGTTGGACTGTGGTGGTGGTTGTACAACTTTATGAATATACTACAAACGTTTTAAACAGGTGGATGGTGCGGTGTGTGAACATATCAAAATAAAGCTTAGAATAAGTAGGCCCAGTGATCCCAGCTACTAGGGAGGCTGAGGCGGTCGGATTGCTTGAACCCAGGAAGTAGAGGCTGCAGTGAGCCAAGATGGCTGCAACAGAGCGAGGCAACGTCTCCAAAAGAAAAAAAAAAAAAGAAAGAAAAAGGAAGGGCCAGGCGCGGTGGCTCACACCTGGAATCCCAGCACGTCGGGAAGCCAAGGCGGGCGGATCCCTTGAGGTTAAGCGTTCGAGACCAGCCTGGCCAACATGGTAAAACCCTGTCTCTACTAAAAATACAAAAATTAGCTGGACTTGGTGACACATGCCTGTAATCCCAGCTACTCAGGAGGCTGAGGCAAGAGAATTGCTTGAACCCGGGAAGCGGAGGATGCGGTGAGCTGAGACTGCACCACTGCACTCCAGCCTGGGTGACAGAGCAATACTCTGTCTCCAAAAAAAAAAAAAAAAAAGAGAGAGAAACAGAAGAAAGAGAAAGAAAGGAGAAAAAGAAAAAAAGAGACAAAAAGAAAGAAAAAGAAAGCCAGAGGTGAGCCAACACCCACCGCCCACAGCCCTGTGTTCAGAAGCCGGGGCGCTCTTCCACAGTGGCTGTGGCAACTCCCCCCAGGCGTAGCTTTCTTCAGGGTGTGTTTAGGGTGTCAGGACTTAGATGCCCCATTTAACTATGTTGAGACTTCACAGTCAAATCTGCACCCCGGGTCTCTGCTGATGTCGGGTTTATCAGGACTCCTCTGGGCTGAGGGTCTGCAGCTGTCCGCCCACCAGCTGACTGGGAGCCCGGGGCCGCCCCATGGCCTGCGTGGGTCTCTGGGACTGGTGTGGTGGCTCAGGGCACAGGCTCTCCCTGCATGGCTGGCTCCCCAGGCTAGCACCACCCAGTCAACCTAGAGCAGCTGCGCTGGCCCCCACTCAGGACAGGATGTGAGTCAGCTGTGCCGCCACCCCGACTGCTGTCTCTCCTGCCAGGTGCACCCACCGGGATGGGCAGCCCCGGAAGGACCCGAGGGAGAAGCTGTCTCCCTCTGAGGACCCCGGCTTGCCAGCCCCAGCCCCGAATCTCTCCTGGGCAAGTGTGGAGCCCCGCACAGCACTCATGAGGACCCTGCACACGCTCAAAGGCCCTGCGCTGTGGTCCCGACGTGCCAAGCTCAGCCCCGGCGCATCACCTGGTTTTCTATCCTGCTCCCCGCCACCCACGCTGCCGCTGGTGACAGCTTGACCTGGCCACACGCACACTTTTCTGCCCCAGCCCCGGCCTCCTCTTGGCCCCAGCTGTCCTGCCCACAGCAGCCATAGGACCTGGTGCCACCGCACTGCCCAGAACCCCCGCCGGCAGCACCCACTCCGCGGTCAGGGCCTGTGCACGCCCGCCTGCTGCTGGAATACTCACCCCAGGGGGTTCAAAGGTCACCTCTCTGCTGCAAGCCTCCACCCTGTCATGGAGGACGGCCTCGACACTCACTCTCCGTGTCTACAATCCGGCTGTCGTCAAGGACACCAAGGGCTGCCACCCAGCTCCTGGGCTCTGTCCCTCAGGCCCCCGGCCAGCCCGTCCAGGGCCACCAAAGACCAGAACCGAGGCTGGTTGACAGGCGGATCGCAGATCCCCAGGGTGGAGGCTGAGCCTCTGCTCGCAGGCGGTGGGAGGGGGCTGCACCTGGGGGTCTCCAGCCGCCGTCTTCCTCCAAGGGCACAGCCCAGAGACGGCTTGGTCTCGTATCAAATCGGAGAGGCCACTGGTAGAAGCGCCCACGCAAGGGAGCCCGGAGGAGGAGCCGCCCCACCTTCTCCTGGGGGTGGAGTGCACTGGGGGCCCCCACGGAGGCCGCACTGGAGCCTCTGGCGCTAGCAGAGGACAGCTCCCAGGAGTGAATCTGTTCACCTCTCCTTTGGAGGACAGGTGGAGGAGACCAGATCTCCCCACGTTGTCACCATAGCGACAGCTGGCCAGGCGGCAAGGGTAGGAGGAGCCGGCCTCCACCGCACAGCCCTGGGAGAGCCACCACCGCATCCCCGGGTGGGACCTGGCAAGGCAGCAGGGGCCCTTCATCCACGGGGCCTGCACGTCCTGAGGGCCCAGGGCCAGGCACGTGGAGACAGTGGGCTGGGGAAACTGCTAGCCCCAGATGACCGCCGAGTGACGGTAACTCGGGCCCCGTGGGCAGGCAGCTGCGCGCATCAGGAGGCCCCAGGGAGGGTCACGGTGCGGCCCTCGGCGGGAGCCCCAGGACTTACTATTGCTTTCCTTGCAGGACGCCCAGACCTTTCCAGCTGATCCCCAGAGGCCTGGCCACGAGCGGCACCCCGCACCCCTTCCTTCCTGCCCAGCATCTGCCATCACAGCCCACATTCACACCGTCTGTCCCTGGGCCTCCTGGGACGGGCTAGACGGACGAGGCATGAGCAAAGCCGCTGCCTAGACCTGCTGGGGCCTGTGAAGGCTCCACCTCACATCCCAGAGGTGCCCAGGCCCAGGCCTGGAACTCTGCCTTCTCCTTCCCAGGCAGCTTCAGGCACTGCCATAGGGACCAGGACCCCACACATGCCCACACGTGCCACTGCTTGGGTGCTACAGCTTGCCTGAGGCTCAGAGGAAGGTCTTCATGGTGGCAGAGTTCCAAGTGGGAGGCAATTCAGCACCTGCCTGACACAGACCCCTGTGCCAGCCTGCCCAAGAGGGCGCGGCCGACACCCATAGGTTCCCTGGGTATTGCCAGCACCCGAACCCCATGCCAGGCTCCGTGCTCACAGGGTGCTGCTGGGGGCCAGTTCCCGAGAACCCAGCCGTGTGGAGCCACTCCAGGGTGCTGGCCGGAAGTCACCATCACCATGGCTGGCACAACCGCAGACACACAGAGCAGACACACAGAGCAGACACACAGAGACACACAGAGCAGACACACAGAGACACACAGAGCAGACACACAGAGGAGACACACAGAGCAGACACACAGAGCAGACACACAGAGCAGACACACAGAGACACACAGAGCAGACACACAGAGACACACAGAGCAGACACACAGAGCAGACACACAGAGCAGACACACAGAGCAGACACACAGAGACACACAGAGCAGACACACAGAGACACACAGAGCAGACACACAGAGCAGGCACACAGAGCAGACACACAGAGCAGACACACAGAGCAGACACACAGAGCAGACACACAGAGCAGGCAGCAGCCAGAGACAGACAGCGCACAGCCTGGGAGGACTCGGGCCGTCGTCCAAAGATTGTGGCCAGGGCTGCTCAGGAGGCCCAGGAGGGCCAGGCCACCGCAGGGACGAGGAGAAGACAGGGTGGGCTGTGGGGCAGGGGAGGGGGGAGACAGGGTAGGCTGGGGGGCAGGGCAGAGGGGAGACAGGGTGGGCTGCAGGGCAGGGGAGGGGGGCAACTGGGGAGACTTCCTGTCCAGCGCCAACAGTGACACAGACTATAGCAGCCTTCGCTTCCCGGAGGCTCCCCACCCACGCCAGCTCTTCCCCACCACCGTGGGCAGCAGGGCCTGGCGCCCCCGCCGTCCTCTCACCACCACTTGGGGACACTGCAGATGGCACAGGTGCTTGGGGGGGGGCGGTCAGCAGGCAGAGCTGGCACTGCCCTAGGGACCACCTGGAGACAGGGAGTTCAGGGGTGAGGCCGGCACCCAGGGCCACCACCCACGCCCACTCAGCTACCGGGGGCTCAGTACTCTCAGCAAGTCCCTGCCCACGGGGTACTCTCGCCCGCACCCCACAGCCGCAGTACCGCAGACAGCGCCTCCTCAGCAGGGTCAAGTCGGTCTGTGCAACAGCCTGCAGCCTGAGCTCCAGCCGGCCCGTCTGGTTCCCGCAGCCACACGCCTCACTCCAGCTGAGGCTTCCTTTGCTCAGACACCCAGAGGCTCTTGTCATCGCCTTTCCTTTGTTTTTTCTTTTTTTTTGTGACAGAGTCTCCCTCTGTCACGCAGGCTTGAGCGCAGTGGCACGATCTCAGCTCACCGCAACCCCCGCCTCCTGGATCCAAGCGATTCTCCTACCTTAGCCTCCCGAGTAGCTGGGATCACAGTTGCCCGCCACCATGCCAGCTAATTTTTTGCATTTTTAATAGAAAGGGGGTTTCACCATGTTGGCCAGGATGGTCTGGAACTCCTGACCTCAAGTGATCCACCCACCTCAGCCTCCCAAAGTGCTGGGATTACAAGCGTGAGCCACCACACCTGGCCGTCACCGCCTTTCATGGGGACAACTGCCACCACTGCCAGAGCCCCCGACTGCAAGTGTGGCTCTCTGCTCGGGGTGCCCTCACGACGAGCCACCAGGAGAGTGGCCAGCTGCCGGCCACTGCACATCACCCACCGGATGCCACGGGAGCGGATCACATCACCAAATACACCGAGGCCGCCCAGATCAGAGTGGCCAGAATGGCAATGGAGGCCTGCAACCCAGACCCCGGCAGCCAGTCCCCTCCGTGTCAGAGCCCGTAGGAGCCTCCTGACACCAGCCTAGTGTCTCAGCAGCAGCGGTGCCGCCTCAGACTCAGCCTCGGGGCAAGCTCACCGCTGGCAGAGACGCCCACTTCAAGGGTGCTGGTTGTGGCTGGGGACTTTCCCCATGACCAGATTTGGAGCAGCCTTCCTGCCCAAGAACAACAGGTGCGCCCACTTCCCAGCACAGAAAATCCATTTTTCTTTTTCTTTTTGAGACAGTGTCTTGCTCGTCACTCAGGCTGGAGTGCGGTGGCACCGTCACGGCTCCATGCAGCCTCCACCTCCCAGGCTCAAGCGCTCCTCCCATCTCAGCCCCGACAGCAGCTGGGACTCCAGGCGTGCAACAACACACCCCACTAATTGTCGTTTTAATGTCTTGTAGAGACAGAGTCTTGCCCTGTACAATGAAGTCCTGACACTGCCACACCGTCTACTGGCACCTCGTTACGTCCTGCTCCAAAGGCACAAGCAGGTGCCCTCGGGATCACTGCAGGATGAAGACAGGCACTCCCCCCACCCCCACACCCCCTCCCTGCAGTTATTTGCCGTAAAGGAATTCAACGTTCATGATTAAATATTTGTCCATCGCGGTTCAATGCTGGCTCCCTGGCCAGCCTATAAATTCCGTGAGAGCAAAGACCAGGACTACCAGACACCACTGAGTTCCCGTGACTAAAGGAAGGTCCTCCCCAGGCCGTGACAGCTGGAAGAGGTCAGGGTCCTCCTCGTCCAAGGCCACAGGGCCAGGAAGTGGCTCCACCACACCAGGGTCCAGCTCAGCGAGCAGCAGGTCAGGACCACTTTGTGGATGCCCAGCTGGCCGCCTCCAACAGCCATGACTCCAGGCTTTCCAAGGCCTTCCCAGGACCTGTCCCAGGGCTCACAGCTATGAGGGGCTGCCCTGCAACTCACCCCGGCAGGCAGGCTGTCAGGCAACCAACCCCTTCTGCCATGTCCAGGGGGCACAGGAAACAGGAAGAGGCAGGAGTGAGACCCCTGGGAGGAGAGGCGCAGGACAAGGTTCAGCCTCAGCTCCCTAATCTTCACCCCACACCCAGGACTTCACTTGATTTGTTCCTCCTGCTGGGGAGGGGAAGCCCCGTGGCTTCAGCAGAGAGGAAGCCACACCTCTCTACTCTCTCCACTCCTGGGCTGTGTCACCGCTCTCCCGCCACTGGTTCCTCCTCCTCCGTGACCAAGACACAAGCTGCTTCTCCTGACTCTCCTCAGCCCCTTCCTGGGTCTCTGCTCCCAGGGAACGCTACTGCTTCTGGAGGGCTTGGGCTCCTCTAATGGGCCAAAACATAGCAACAGCCGGGTGGTAATACACAGAGAGCACAGAAAATCCTCAACGCCTGCAGCCTCTTCCCCTGGGCAAAGGGTAGGGAGTCCAGACACCCCTCCACCTCCTGCACCTGCTCCCCTCAAGTTGGCCAGGCAGCTCCCCACTGAGCAGACTCTGCCACTTTTCTGCTGAGCCACCACGGGCCTCAGTTTCCCCATCTGCAGGCGTGGCTCAACGAAATCACCATTTTCCACGTTAGCCTGGGAAAGGGAAACACTGCTCACAAACGCAGACCACCGCCGGGCACGGTGGCTCACACCTGTAATCCCAGAGCTTTGGGAGGCGGGGGCAGGAGGATCACTTGAGCCCAGAGGTTCAAGACCAGCCTGGGCCACGCAGTGAGACCCTGCTCCTAAAAATAATAAAAACGCCAACTGCCGAACCCATTCCAGACCTGCTGACTCCGAAACCCCGGAGAAGGGGCCTGGAAATAGCACCTTCCAGGAGCACCGCTCCCACCTCCCCCAAGGTGACATCAGGTCCGCGTGGGAAACATCGCCCTCAACAAGCAGGAAGTGACACTCGGAACACCCAGGCCCGGGGTCCTCTTGGGCGAGAGGTGGCTGCAAACACTTCGAGAAGGGGTGGGCGGCTCAACCAAGCCCCGGGAGGGGAAGAACGCAGGCTCCGGTCACAGAGCCCTGCGGCGGGCCGCGGTCGGACCCCGGGACGGTGCCTGGAGCCTTCCGGACCGGGGTCTGACTCCCAGGCGGCGGCCAGGGCGCCACGAGGCGAGCCTGTGGCGAGGCGGTGGCGCCCCCGACCGCGCGCTGGGGCGGGGGTCCCCTGGCGTTATTCCCGGGGTCTGAGCCCCGCCAGGCCCGGCCCTTGCCCCGCACCGCGCCACTGGGCAACACCCTCTGCTCGCCGGGCCTCACTTTCTCCGTTTACAAACCCAGGCTCACCGGGTTCGGCGGAGGGGTCCCACCTGGGGTCCCCGCGGCCTCTCGGGTCGCGAAGGCAGCGGATGTGGGGTCACCCGACCCCGCTGCGCCGCCCCGGCCAGGCCCCGCCTCCCCGCGTCCGGGCCTCAGTTTCCCGCATGTGCAGGACGGGGTTCGCGCCCGCACCGCCCGGGCTCCCCGCGGATCCACCCTGGGCCGGCGCTGCCCCGACCCTCAGTTTCCCCGTCGTGGCCACCTCGCGCGAGGAGCGGGCGCCAGCGACCTCCATCCCGGCCCGGGCCTTGCCTCAGGCCTGCGGCACAGACCCTACCGCCCGCCGCCCCGGCCCAGGCCTCACCGGCAGGCGCGGGACGATCTCCACGGAGCAGCAGTGGCAGAAGTACCGTCCGGGCTGCGGCGACGCCTCGGCCATGGCCGCCGCCGCCTACTCCGCGCCGCCCGCCCCCTGCGCGGCGCCCGCCGCCGGCCGTTTGCTGCTCCCTCGCCGGCCGACGCGCCCACGCACGCTCACGCACGGCACGCACGGCACGTGGGGCGGGGCGCGGGCGCGGGAGCGGCGTAAAGCTGCGCACTCGGCGGGCGGCGGCCCGGACGACGGTGGCCGCTGAGAGACAAACTAGGCCCGGCCGATGGGCGTGGCTCAGGGCGGGGGCGGGGGCGGGGGCGGGGCGGGGCTGGCGGGGCGGGGCCAAGCCCAGGCGGAAGAGACGAGGAACGGGGCCGAAGCAGGGCAGAGCCGAGGCTCTCCTCGCTATTCAAAGCTACCAAGGCCCCCGTTTCCTTCAAAGCTTCCCTGTCTTACCGTCCTCTCCCCTCACGGTACTGCAGACCCCTGTCCCCATTGTTCCCAGGGCCCGCCAGGCGCTCTCTCCGCTCCGGGCGTCTGCACCGGCCTAGCCCCCTGCCCGGTGCCCCTCCCCCGACGCCCGCGGGGCTTTCTTCCAGGTCTTTGCTCCAATGTCAGCTCACAGGGTCTTCTCTGCTGCCGTCCTGCTCCGCGGCGCTGATTCCCACCCAATGCACTGCAAGGCCAGCCGCGCAGCAAAGGGATGTTCGCACCCACAGCAGCGCCTGACACCCGGCAGGCATTCCATCAACGCTCCGAAACGGGTGCAGACCGGGGACTCGGGTGCTGTCTGTGCCTCACCGGGACCCGGGGGTCAGACAGAGGCTGAGGTCTGTGGGGTGTGGCCTTGCTTTCAAAGATGCTATGCCCGGGCGCCTTTCGAGGGAGGAGAGGGCAGGAACCCTAACCCCAATTCCAAAATTAAGCGGGGAAACAGTATCAAACAAAATTAAGCAGTAGAGGCCGGGCGCGGTGGCTCACGCCTGTAACCCCAGCACTTTGGGAGGCCGAGGTGGGCGGATCACTAGGTCAGGAGTTCGAGACCAGCCTGGCCAATATGGTGAAACCCCGTCTCTACTAAAAATATAAAAATTACCTGGGCGTAGTAGCGCTCACCTGTAATCCCAGCTATTCAGGAGGCCGAGGCAGGGGAATCGCTTGAACCCAGGAGGCGGAGGTTGCAGTGAGCTGAGATCGGGCCACTGCACTCCAGCCTGGGCGACAGAGCAAGACTCCTTTCAAAAAAAAAAAAAAAAAGAAAAAAAATTAAACAGTAGAAACAGTATCATCACCCAGCGCAGGATCATTTCTGAGGTCAGCTCTGGCCCAATCACGCATTTATTTCTTTGTTCACTGGACAATCATTGAACATCTACTGCATACCAGACCCCGTGCTGAATGCACACAGATACTCCCAGCCCCATGAGATTGGACCAGAGGGTGGGACTTGAGGGTGGCCCTAGCTCTGCCTTCGGAGACAAAAAAGGCGTCTGAGGGGAAAGGACATTGGAACCAGGGCTTTGAGGGATGAATAGGGTTTCGCTGGAGTTGGACTTCCTGCAAAATGAGGCACTGGATCCAGAGTGTTGAGGAATTAAGAGTTGGAGACTGTCCATTTAGAGTTTGTTTTTGTTTTCGTTTGAAACGGAGTCTGGCTCTGTCGCCCAGGCTGGAGTGCAGTGGCGCCATCTCAGCTCACTGCCACCTCCGCCTCCCGGCTTCGAGAGATTCTCCTGCCTCAGCCTCCTGAGTAGCTGGGATTACCGGCTAGGCACCACCACACTCTGCTAACTTTTGTATTTTTAGTAAAGACGAGGTTTCACTGTGTTGGCCAGGCTGGTCTTGAACTCCTGACCTCAGGTGATCCACCTGCCTCGGCCTCCCAAAGTGCTGGGCTTACAGGCGTGAGCCCCCGCACCAGGCCTGCATTCAGGGTTTTGAAGGTCCAGAGGCTGGGGGCAGGGACTTCAGCCTCCTTCCTTCCTGTTGTCTTTTCAGGGGTGGGAATCCAGTCATTCCTGCTCTGACCACCAGAGAGCGCATGGGCCCCGTCCCTGGGAATCCAGGAAACCCCAGGCCGGGGAGGGGCAAGGCTTGGAGATTCAACCCCAGTCGTCCCAGCCCCGGCACCAGCCTTCACTCTGCCAAAGTGTAGGAGGAGCAGCAGGCCTGGTTCAAATGACACCAAACCGCAAACTGGCTGTGTGTCCCTGGGCCAGTGGCTTAGCCTCTCTGAACAGGCAGCAGAGCGTGCTGGTTTTCTGTAGGCTCAGGGCAGACATGCGGACCCCTGGCACCTCCTCAGTCCTCCCTCTGCTCTGCTCTGCTGCCCTCCCTGAGTCACTTGACCCTCGCTGATCCCTCCCCAGCCTCACTGGCCCCCTTGTGTGGGCTGCGCAGGTTCACACCTCCGGGCCTTGCAAGGCCATGCCCTCTGCTGCTACTGCCTTTCCCCAAGTCCCGTCTCCTTCTCTGCTTTATTTATTTTTATTTTTATTTTTTTTACAGACAGAGTCTCACTCTGTCACCCAGGCTGGAGTGCAGTGGCGCGATCTCGGCTCACTGCAACCTCCGCCTCCCGGGTTCAAGCGATTCGCCTCCCTCAGCCCCCTGCGTAGCTGAGATTACAGGCACACGCCACCACGCCCGATAACTTTTTTGTATTTTTAGTAGAGACGGGGTTTCACCATGTTGGCCAGGCTGAGGCTGATCTCGAACTCCTGACCTCAGGTGATCCGCCCACCTTGGCCCCTCAAAGTGCTGGGGTTACAGGCATGAGCCACGGCGCCTGGCCCTTCCCCCTGCTTTTAATTTTATTTTATTTGAGACGGAGTCTGACTCTGTCGTGCAGGCTGGAGTGCTGTGGCACGATCTCGGCTCAATGCAACCTCCGCCTCCCAGGTTCAAGCGATTCACCTCCTTCAGCCTCCCTCGTAGCTGGGACTACAGGCGCACGCCGCCACGCCTGGCTAATTTTTGTATTTTTAGTAGAGACGGGGTTTCTCCATGTTGGCCAGGCTGATCTCAAACTCCTGACCTCACGTGATCCAACCGCCTCGGCCTCCCAAAGTGCTGAGATTACAGGCGTGAGCCACTGTGCCTGACCAGACCCCTGCTTTTTTTTGAGACAGAGTCTCACTCTGTTACCCAGGCTGGAATGCAGTGGCGCGATCTCGGCTCACAGCAACCTCCACCTGCTGGGTTCAGGCGATTCTCCTGCCTTAGCCTCCCGAGTAGCTGGGACTACAGGCATGCGCCACCACGCCTGGCTAATTTTTGTATTTTTAGTAGAGACAGCGTTTCACCACGTTGGCCAGGCTGGTCTCGAACTCCTGACCTCAGGTGATCCACCTGCCTCAGCCTCCCAAAGTGCTGGGATGACAGGCGTGAGCCACCGCGCCCGGCTAATTTTTTTTAAATTTTCATTTTGTAGAGACAGGATCTTGCTACGTTACCTAGAGTGATCTCCAATTCCTGAGCTCAAAGGATTCTCCCACCTTGGCCTCTCAAAGTGCAGGGATTACAGGGGAGCGCCACAGTGCCAGACACCCCTTATACAAAACACACCAAAAAGCCGCTGCTCTTCCCCAAAGGGGCAGCATGTCAATCAAGCGGGCTCGTGAGCACCGACGCAGCCGCGCACAAACGCACAGACTCGCAGCCCGCCCCGAGCCCCACGGCCGCCCCGGTTCCACACACATGCACCCTGTTGTCTCCTGGCTCCTCTCACCACAGACCTCAACAGGTTTGGGCTTGGACCAGGGCTGTGAGCTCTCCTGGCCCTTCTTCCATTCCGGATCCGGTCCCGTGGAGCCTGGGGGCCTCTGCCCACAGGAGCCTCAATGACTCATGAAGGAATGACAGGGACCCCTCCTGCCGGGGCAGGGAGGTCTGTTGACAGCTCTTCTCACATCCCAGGTAAACCAAGCCCTGGGGGCATCACTGTGCAGTCACTCCTCCCAACCCCTCTGCCTCGGCCCCAACTACCCCCATTTCACAGATAAGGAAACTCAGGCCCCCAGGGGAGGCCGACTGCCCAAGGTAGCAGCTTGGGGGCTGAACTGGCTGCCTCCTGGGGAAAGAAACAGTTCCTCCCCCCATCATCCTGGCAGGGGCTGCATCACCGGTCCTCCATCAAGCGCCATGGAGCCTCTGCTGTGTGCCAGGGCAGGGAACCCGTGCAAACGCCTGCTTGAAACCAGCCCTCCACCCAACCAGCAGCAAGCAGCATGATCAGAAGAATAAAGGCCCCAAACAGAGCCAGGGCCGGGCGAGGTGGCTCACACCTGCAATCCCAGCATTTATGAGGGCCGAGGCGGGTGGATCATTTGAGGTCAGGAGTTTTAGGTTAGCCTGGCCACACGGTGAAATCCCGTCTCTACTAAAAATACAAAAAAAATGGCCAGGCGTGGTGGCAGGCGCCTGTCATCCCAGCACTTTGGGAGGCGAGGCAGGAGGATCACCTGAGGTCAGGAGTTCGAGACCAGCCTGACCAACATGGAGAAGCCCCATCTCTACTAAAGATACAAAATCAACCGGGTGTGGTGGCACATACCTCTAATCCCAGCTACTCGGGAGGCTGAGGCAGGAGAATCGCTTGAACTCGGGAGGCGGAGGTTGCAGAGAGCCAAGATTTCGCCATTTCACTCCAACCTGGGCAACAAGAGCAAAATTCTGTACCCCCATCGCCCCCCCAAAAAAATCAGCCAGGCATGGTGATGCCCACCTGTAATCCCAGCTACTGATGAGGCTGAGGCACAAAAATCACTTGAACCCAGGAGCAGAGGTTGCAGTGAGCTGAGATCGCACCACTGCACTCCAGCCTGGGAGGCAGAGTGAGTGAGATTTCATCTCAAAAATAAAATAAAATAAAATAAAATAAAGGCCAAAAACACACTTGATATTAGCCCAGCAAGACCCATGTCAGGTTTCTGATCCCCAGAACAGTCAGGTAATTTCTCCGTGCTGTTTTCAGCTGCTGTGTTTGGGCTGTTTGTTACAGCAGCAAATAGGATACTCATACGTCATGCTACAATGAGGTCCCCCCAGTCAGTCTGGGTGTTTGTGGGTTTCCCAGAGGCCTCGCAGCTGCAGGCGGCCCCTTCTGTCATTGGCCAGAGAGGGGTCACATGGTTGTGCCTGAACCAATGCGGGGAGTAGAAAAGTTCGTTTTTAGAGTTCCCTTTCTTGTTAAAGAATAAGTGTGCTAACGACTGTTAAGCCCTATCCTACGTAGCTGTTAGACACGCCATGCTTACGGGCACGTAGTACATTCTATGTCCTTGTACTTTAACCGAGGTATCTGTGCTGCACGTGCTCACAGGCATGTCCCAGCTCTCCATTGCTTTCACCTGTTCAGAAAAAGTTTTAAGTCGGCTGGGTGCGGTGGCTCACGCCTGTAATCCCAACACTTTGGGAGGCCGAGGCGGGTGGATCACGAGGTCAAAAGATCGAGACCATCCTGGCCATGGTGGAACTCCGTCTCTACTAAAAATACAAAAAAATTAGCTGGGCATGGTGGCGCACGCCTGTAGTCCCAGCTACTTGGGAAGCTGAGGCAGGAGAATCGCTTAAACCCAGGAGGCGGACGTTGCAGTGAGCCGAGATTGCGCCACTGCACTCCAGCCTGGTGACAGAGTAAGACTGTCTCAAAAAAAAATAAATAAATAAAAAATAAGGCCAGGCGCGGTGGCTCACGCCTGTAATCCCAGCACTTTGGGAGGCCGAGGCGGGTGGATCACGAGGTCAGGAGATCGAGACCATCCTGGTCAACATGGTGAAACCCCGTCTCTACTAAAAATACAAAAAGTAGCTGGGCGTCGTGGCGTGTGCCTGTAGTCCCAGCTACTCGGGAGAATTGCTTGAACCCAGGAGGCGGAGGTTGCGGTGAGCCGAGATCCAGCCTGGGTAACAAGAGCGAAACTCCATCTCACACACACAAAAAGAAAAAAAGAAAAGAAAAGTTTCAAGTTGTTAGCCAATCGGATTTTAGTTTAGACGGTGAGGTCTGGCTCCAGCCAACGGAGATCACACCCAGCAGTAAGGACCACCCCAAATGCGTAAGGGATACATTTGCGTGTTTTCCTTTGTTCTTTGTACTCTTGTGGCAAGACGGCTAGCGAAGGTCCCCTTCCGGCAGTCCAGGAAGTAAAAATCGCGTTGCTGAAAGATCCTTTGTCTCAGTGCTGATTTTCTGTGCGGCACCGAGCGTCTATTTCCAGCAGGATGACTAGCAAGAGGAATGACTGACATCATTGTGAGCTTTTTCTGGCCAATCAGGATTCACCTTTGGGGCTGAGGTAGAGCCCCGCCTTCTTTTATAAATCCGGCTGCCTGAATCACACGAAATTAGGCCCCTTGTCAGGGAACGAGAACAGCCAGCTATGGGGTGGGGATGCTTGGGGGCCAGCACGGAGAGTGGCTATGGGAAGGAGCCTGCACTGAGTAGGCCAACAAACCCGGACTGGTCCCATGGCCATCGGGAGCCATGTGTGGTGTTTGAGCTGTGGAGGCACCTCTGATGGGAGTGTTCTTTGTGCGTTTGTTTTGTTTTTTGTTTTTTGAGATAGAGTCTTGCTCTGTCACCCAGGCTGAAGTGCAGTGGTGCCATTTCGGCTCAATGCAATCCCGCCTCCTGGGTTCAAGCAATTCTCCTGCCTCAGCCTCCTGGGTAGCTGGGAATACAGGTGCCCACTGCCATGCCCAGCTAACTTTTGTATTTTTGGTAGAGATGGGATTTCACCGTATTGGCCAGGCTGGTCTCAAACTCCTAACCCAAGTGATCCGTCTTTCTCGGTCTCCCAAAGTTCTGGGATTACAGACGAGAGCCACCAGTCCTGGCCAGTTTGTTTTGTTTTTTGAGATACAGCCTCACTGTCGCCCAGACTGGAGGGCAGTGGCGTGATCTCAGCTCACTGCAGCCTCCGCCTCCCAGGTTCAAGTGATTCTCCTGCCTCGGCCTCCTGAGTAGCTGGGTTACAGGCGCCCGCCACCACACCTGGTTAATTTTTGCATTTTTAGTAGAGACAGGGTTTCTCCATGTTGGCCAGGCTAGTCTCAAACTCCTGACCTGAAGTGATTTGCCCGCCTCCCAAAGTGCTGGGATCACAGGTGGGAGGCAGTGCATCCAGCCGATGGGGTTGTTTTAGGGCCCAGCTCACGTCCCTGTGTTCCCACACTGCCCAGCAGGCCAAGTCTTCGGAGCTGTGCCGTGGTGATCAGCAGCACCGCCCCTAGCAGAGGCCCGGAAAGGCTTTGCTTCCTGGAGCAAGGGGGTTGCAACTTCTAGCTCAGAGGCTGCAGACAACAGACAATGAACCCATGACAAATGTCTTCTGGCTCAGGAACGTGGAGCCGGGTGTCCCTGTGTGTTCTGTACCACGCCACGACCCACATCCCATCCTGGAGGCTGAGGGTGGCACCTCAGGGTGAGATCCCTAGAGCCCCGCAGAACCCGCTGCTCTGGGTCCTAAAGGCTCTGCCTGAATAAATGCAAACTGTTTTATTGCAAAGGCGGTATTGTCAGCCCCAAAGGACAGAAACTCGGTTTAAACTGGCTTCATTTCCCTGTGGAGGAGGAGTTCAGGCACAGCTGGATCCAGGGACCTCCAATGTCACTGGGAATTGCTGCTGTCCCCTTTGGCTCTGTGGCCCACTGGGCTGGCCTCTCCCTGGCCACCTGCAGCTTCAGGTTCACACCCTTTCAGCCCAGGCAGGAAGCGGGGGTCCCTCTCCCAGAAAAAATTCCAGGGGCTGAGTCGTCCTGGTTTTCTTTTCCTTTCCTTTTTTTTTTTTTTTTTTGAGACAGAGTATTACTCTGTCGCCCAGGCTGGAGTGCAGTAGTGTGTTTTTGGCTCACTGCAACCCCGCCTCCTGGGTTCAAGCGATTCCCCTCAGTCTCCTGAGTAGCTGGGACTACAGGCGTGTGCCATCATGCCTGGCTCATTTTTGTATTTTTAGTAGAGATGGGGTTTCACCGTTTGGCCAGGCTGGTCTCGAACACCTGATCTCAAGTGATCCACCTGCCTCGGCCTCCCAAAGTGCTGGGATTACAGGCGGAAGCCACTGTGCCTGGCTTGGTTTTCTGTGTGCCAGATAAGCCTCACTAATTGGCTGGGAGTGGGTGGGTGTCCAATCCTGAGGTCCCTTGGGCTGGGAGGGTAGGAGATCATTCCCCAAAGGAAAATATGGTGCTGCGGGCAGGAGGAGGGAATCCAGCCCTGGGCTGGCCCTCATCGTGCAGTCCATGGGAGGCACACAGGTCCTGGAATCTGGCGAACCTGGTGCGGACCGCAGTTCTAAATCTGCAGGGCTGTGCGACTCCAAGAAAATCACTTCCCACCCTCCAACCTCGTTTGTGTGGCTATAAATTGGGTGCCTGCCTAGCGTCCCGGCAAGCAGCAAAGGGGCCTCATCATGGGCCCGTCCTGGGTGAGCACCTATTAACTAGGTGGTTAACAGGAATCCATGCACACACCCTGTAGCCCTACTGTTTGTCCCTGGCACTGTCCACATCCCAGGTGAAACCTGTAACACTGGGGTCTGTGACTATTTCACAGATAAGAAAACAGGCATAGGCCGGGACTGGCGGCTCACGCCTGTCATCCCAGCACTTTGGGAGGCCGAGGCGGGTGGATCACCTGAGGTCAGAAGTTCAAGACCTGCCTGGGCAACATGGTGAAACCCTGTCTCTACTAAAAATACAAAAAATTAGCCAGGCATGGTGGTGCACGCCTGTAATCCCAGCTACTTGGGAAGGTGAGGCACGAGAATAGCTTGAACCCGGGAAGCAGAGGTTGCAGTAAGCTGATATTTTGCTACTGCACTCCTGCCTGGGCTACAAGAGCGAAATTCTGTCTAAAAAAAAAAAAAAAAAAAGATGCTGGGCTGGGCATGGTGGCTCAGGCCTGTGATCTCAGCACTTTGGGAGGCTGAGGCAGGCAGATCACCTGAGGTCAGGAGTTCAAGACCAGCCTGGCCAACATGGTGAAACCCCGTCTCTTCTAAAAATACAAAAATTAGCCGGGCGTGGTGGTGCACGCCTGTAATCCCAGCTACTCAGGAGGCTGAGGCAGGAGAATCACTTGAACCCGGGAGGCGGGGATTGTGGTGAGCTGAGATTGTGCCAGGGCACTCCAACCTGGGTGACAAAAAAATAAAAAAGAAAAGAAAATAGGCATAGAGGGGTCCCAGGGCCTGGTACACAGTGGGCACTGACAGCTGCTTTAACAAATCTGCACAAACTACATGGTTTAAAGCAACACACGGGCCAGGCACAGTGGCTCACGCCTGTAATCCCAGCACCTTGTGAGGCTGAGGCAGGCAGATCACCTGAGGTCAGGAGTTCAAGACCAGCCTGGCCAACATGGTGAAACCCAGTCTCTACTAAAAACAAACCAAAAAATTAGCTGGATGTGGTGGCAGGCTCCTGTAATCCCAGTTACTCAGGAGGCTGAGGCATGAGAATCACTTGAACCCAGGAGGCAGAGGTTGCGGTGAGCTGAGATCGCTCCACTGCATGCCAGCCTGGGCGATAGAGCAAGAGTCAATCTCAAAAAGAAAAAAGAAAATTGCGCTTGTTAAGAAGAATCTGTGTGGAGAAGCGCACGCTGCTTAGGTGTCCTGTCTCTCCAATCATCTTACTTAAATGGTTGGGAATTTTCCTGAAGTGAGTAATGCACCAGAAACAACAGAAGTGAGAGCATTTCTACCACATCGCTGGATCAGGACAGAAGACATGGGCGTCACATGTGGGCAATACCACATTTAGCTTTTAGATGCTCAGATCACATTTTGCCTGGAATACTCTCTCACCTTTACAAAAAATGTAAGCAGGCCATATATTCTTTAACTTTGGTCAGGGAAGGAGGGAGGGAAAGTATTTGTTCTTTGTCTTGCATTTGTATGTGTACGTTCATTAAAAATTTTTTTGCCTTATTTTTTTAACATTAAGCCTAGGAGAAAGATTTCTGATGTGAGTTTGAAGCAGAAAGTCTATTTTATACCAGTTAATTTGCAGAATGAAACCAACCTTCCTTCCTTCCTTCCTTCCTTCCTTCCTTCCTTCCTTCCTCTCCTTTTCTTCCTCTCTCATTCTTTCTTTCTCTCTCTCTCTTTTTTTTTTTTTTTTTTGAGACACATTCTGGCCCTGTTGCCCAGGCTGGAGTACAGTGGCGCGATCTCAGCTCACTACAGCGTCCACCTCTCAGGCTCAAACGATCCTTTCACCTCAGCCTCCCAAGTAGCTGGAATTCCAGGCATGTGCCACCATGTTTACTAAATGTAAAGCATGTTTTGTAGAGGCAAGGTCTCACTATATTGCCTAGGCTTGAACTCCTGGGCTCAAGCAATCCTCTCACCTGAGCCTCCCAAAGTGTTGGGATTGCAGGCATGAGCCACCATGCCCGGCCTCTTTCTTTCTCTCTTGCAAGTTAATAATGCTTTGCATTTGTGTGCTGCTTCATAGTATATTCTTATCTTTTTGGTTCTTCACAATTGTCCTTCAAGGGAAGTTGCATGACAGGCCCATTTTAGGGGAAGGGAAGCCAAAGCCCATTCCTTAGATCACACAGCCACTCGGTGGTGGCGATGTGTGGGCTGGAACCCAGTCTCTGCTCCTGCCTCGCTGTAGTGCCCACACACCCTGTACCTGCACAAAGGGAGATACAATGGACCCTCCACATTTTTATCTCTACAGCTGAATACCATCCAAAAACACGTAGAAACCAGGAAGGGCTTCTGGTGTGTACCCAGGACAGCACACGGCTGCCTTGCACCCCCATCCCCAGCTCTCCTCAGGAGTGGCCTGGCGCTCTCAACTCCATCTGTTCCCCATGACTGGCCGTCTCGCATGTGAGGCTGAGTGACAGGATGATCCCTGTCTCCACATCTCACACATCCCACCACCGTCCTCGGCAGCGGGGAAGTGGGACCCTGCGCTAGGTGTGGTTGCTTGTCGGCTCCATAGTTTGGTTCCACTGTCTGTATCATGCGGTGACCCCTTTGCTTTGAGAATCCCTCTGGCAATCTTCCATTTTCTACTTTCCCGTCACTCTTCCTGGTGATCGCCCGTTCTTATTCGCTGCTTTCCCCTGGAGAACGAGTTCCAGCCATATTTTAGGAACTAAAGACTGACGTGGAAAGCTTAGAGTTGATTCCAGCCCTGCTGGGATCGGGACAGAAATGATGTCAAATGATGCTCCGGCTTTCTTTCCAGTTTATACTGAGCTGATTCTTGAGAACGCGGGAACTCAAACATCAGTGTAAAGGAAGTTCAGATAGACAGAGGCTAAGGGATCGGAAGAGGCCAGTGGTGACTTTAACTCTGTAGCCTAGAACATTGTAGAGGTGAAACTGTTTCTCATCACCTACACACTCTTACTGGGCATTTATCGTGGCCAAGACTCAGGTCAGGGAACTGTCGGTAGTTTTCTGTGTCTCGGTAGAGGGTCTTCATCGTAGGTATCCACAAAATAAGTTGAAACAAAGCTCGCGTGTGAGAAGGGCTGGTGGAGTTCTCCCTGCTCCTGCCACCTTCTCATCACCTGCAGTCTTTTTTTTTTTTTTTCCTCTAGACAGAGTCTCACTCTGTCGCTCAGGCTGGAGTGCAGTGGCGCCATCTCGGCTCACTACAACCTCCACCTTCCAGGTTCAAGTGATTCTCCTGCTTCGGCCTCCCAAGTAGCTGGGTTACAGGCACCTGCCACCATGCCTGGCTAATTTTTGTATTTTTTTTTTTAGTAGAGACCGGTTTTACTATGTTGGCCAGGCTGGTCTCAAACTTCTGACCTCAGGCCTCCCAAGTGCTGGGATTACAGGTGTGAGCCACCGCGCCCGGCCTGCAGTCTTTTTCTCATCGCTGAGGGATCCTTCCAGTGGTCACATTTTGCCCGTAGCCCCCCTGAACCCTAGGGTCTGAAGAAAACCTCCAGCCGGACAGCTTCTGGGTAGCGAAACAGGCCAAAAAGACTCTCCTAGGCGTGCAGCATGGGGCTGCATTCCGTGACGAGGGACAAGCGGGAATATCCGTGTGCCGTGACCACGGATAGCAGTCGTGGCCAGTGATTACGGGCCAGTTCTCAGCCTCCAGTCGGGCTGTGTGGCAGGCAGCAATTGCCTCTGTGTTGATGGAGTGAGTGTCTGTGCAATTTGGGAGTGAGGCGCTGCCTCCCTCGGTAAGTGTCTCACAACTCCTTTCTCCCTCAGTCCCGTGATGCCGTCCAGAACAAGCTGAACTGGTTAATGAGCAGGACATAAAGACAACTGGTGCCCAGAGCAACAGCTGTCTCACTCCATCCACGGATTAATTAGACAAACAGGGCAGAGCGAGGTCCCCACCAGTGGGAAGTTGGGTGCAGGAAATGCCAGTTTCCTCTTGCTGGAATCAGGGTGTCACCACTCAGACTGTTCCTATAGCTTTCTGGATCCTATTCCCTGCAGGTCTATCCTGGGGAGTGAAATAGTGACTGTCCCTTCGACCCCAAGAGCTGGGAGAAGGCAGTGCACGTTAGTAACTGCCTGGTCTCTCTATGTAAGAGCAGCAGGGAGAGGCAGGGCTGGAGTAGCTGTTGCCAAGGATCTAAGAGCGTTAGTGACAAAACCAAGAACTCCTGGCGAGAAGTCCGAGGGACTTTCCGTATCACAAGTGGTATCTCCTCAGCACTTTAATTACAGCGGATTAAGGAGGAAGTGAAGTGCTGGACTAAAGAAATAATGATACAGAGGAGGTGAAGCAGAAAAACTCAATTTCCTTCCTTTAAGGGGAAAAAAATGTCCATTTAGTTAGATGAATTGCAAAGAAAAGAATAGAGTGTGGCATTTCCCCCAGCTTGGAGCTCAATGGGTTTTTAAAGAACTGTGTATCTCTTTGGCCAGACCGGGGACTGGGATCTTCAACCCCTCTGCAGAAAATGAACCGGAGGCTTGGGATTTCATTAAGATGCAGCAGCATTCCTTCTGGACAAATGACTCACTAATTCAGCCCCTTCTTGCCCCTTCTCCTTGTAGGCCCTTGCCTGGCTTAGCTCATATTTTACATTCAGCACCTCTAGTTACCCAGAAATTGCATGCAGGCTTGTGAAATAGAAAAGCAGTGGGCCGTGGCCCCGTCGGTCCTGCCTGGCATTGCGTCATCCCTGACTTGCAATGCCTGGAGGCTAGACTGGGAGATTTGCTTGCAGAAAGCCTGGAGGTCCCAGGTGCCTTCCAAAAGTGGCGATTTGAATACATGCTCTTAGCACACATACTGTGTAACTGAGGCAAAGCTATCGAAATGAATGGAACTGAAATCAGACTATAAAAGCACAGTGAACAAGAAAGTTGCCAGAATGGAATGCAGATAAGCCTAGTGGTTATTGTCCTGTGTGTAGCAGCTGTGTGGGATTTGGCTGTTTGACTAATAGGAACCCTGGGGGCCCAGTGCTTAATAATTAGCTCTGCCTGTCAGGGATCCCCCACAGTATCCGGCTTGTGATTGATGCTATCCAGAGTCCAGGGCAAGGGGTTCTAAAACCTTATCATCTTTTGTTTTGTTTTTTGTTTTGAAGAGACAAGGTCTCCCTCTGTCACCCAGGCTGGAGTGCAGTGGCATGATCATAGCTTACTGTAACCTTGAACTCCTGAGCTCAGGTGACCCTGCTACCTCAACCTCCCAAGCAGCTGGTACCTGTAGGTGTGCACCATCACACCTGGCTATTTTTTTTTTAATTAATTTTTTGTAGAGATGGGGTCTCGCCATGTTGCCCAGGCTTGTCTTGAACTCCCATCTCTGCCTCCCAAAGCACTTGGATTCCATATATGGGTACCACGCCCAGTCTAAAACCTTATCATTAACACTGTGATTGCAAAATGATAGGTTATCATGATCCAGGAGAAGGCAAGTAAAGGTAAGAGGGAGGAAGAGATACAGGAATTGAATGCCCACCGTGTGCTTATGCCACGTTCAGCACTTTACATGCTGGTCCATTGAATTTTCACAACCGTCCATATGGCGGGCATTCTTAGGCTATACAGGTAAAGAAACTGGGGCTCTGAGAAGTGTGACTATCTGTGGGAGGCAGCCGTTGGCATGATGGAAAAAGCGCAGGCGTTAGAGGTAGGATCCAAGTCCAGCCTTCCACCCACAGGTTCAGTGATGCGGGGCAAGTTATATAACATCACGTTTTCATCTGTAAGATCCAGACAAGTATACCTCCACCCTAGAGTATTGGGAGGATTCAATGAGATCGTGTGGATAACAGCACAGTTCTGGCATACGAGACAACATGGCAGGTATCATTCTATGACCTCATGGTGGGAGAAGCAAGATCTAAACCCTGAGAGGTGGAGCACATCCCACCCTCGGGCTCCTTCCACCGTGACACTGGCTTTTGGGTCTACACAGAGTACTGGCCTTCAGTTAGAAGGCAGGCACAGCCAGGACACAGTGCAGGACACCTGGGGACCCAGTGACCTCAGAATTCTTTCCCTTCAGCTTTGCGCACTGCAGGTTAGTTGGCTCAGCAGATAGAGCCAAGGTCGGCAGGAGGATCACCAGCTTGCACAAAATACATGATTCTCTGAGCATTTCTATAAGTTGAAATATTTTATTTAAAAATTTACGGCTGGACGCGGTGGCTGGCACCTGTACTCCCAGCACTTTGGGAAGCCAAGGTGGGCAGATCACCTGAGGTCGGGAGTTTGAGACCAGCCTGACCAACATGGAGAAACCCCATCTCTACTAAAAACATAAAATTAGCCGAGTGTGCTGGCACATGCCTGTAATCTCAGCTACTTGGGAGGCTGAGGCAGGAGAATCACTTGAACTCAGAGGTTGCAGTGAGCCGGGCGCCACTGTCCTCCAGCCTGGAGCGAGACTCCATCTTAAAAAAAAAAAAAAAAAAATTTACAACCACCCCTCCCCCCCAAAATTGCATGACAGAGATTTCATCAAACCCGACAACTGATGAGACAAAGAAAACAAAACAGAGAGGACTTTAGAAATAATCCTTGTGCATTCTTTCAGAATTTGCAATATATTACTCAGATGACCTGTATCTGTGTCTGTCTATCCTGCTACTCTATGCATTACTTATCTTTGGATCCCCCATGCCTAGCACAGTGCCTGGGACATAGTAGGTGCCTCACATAAGTGCCCATCATTTATTGGACTGAACTTACAACACAGTAACAAGGAGCTGCTTAGAACAAATGCCGTCCCTTTCCCCAGGACTGCAGCCTGCAGACCTATACGAGGCTTCAGCTTGATTTCTGTTCATCTTGGGTCCCCAAGGCAGACTGTGCATTTCCGTAAGCACCTCACTCACCTGCAGGAGCGGGGCCAGGTTGGTGGTGAGCACCGGAGGTGCTGAGTGTTCAATTACTCAGAAAGTGGGTTAAAGGGCAGTGCTCCTGCTTCCTCCAGAGATGCCCTTCCGTTCTCTGCAATGGCAACTCCGCACTCACTTAATGGGATCCCAAATAACATGTTGCAAACCAGTCCTTTATCACTGTTGCCCCTTGGAACACATTTCAAATGCTGGCCATTAAAAGCAGGCCATTTCACGGTGCTTTAATGATGACACTAATACCTGTGGATTTTTGTCTCCCGGAGTCCTGATGAGCTGAGCCAAGGAGTAAATTACGGAGCTAACTTTTATGTGCATGGTTTATTGATCTGTGAGCTTCAGGGAAACTCTACCAGCCTCTGTAGTTTGGCAGCCCAGATTACCTTTTCATCTGTGTAATTGGGCCACACGGGCACAGTTAATATTCAATTTATATTAATAGGAAGACAAAGAACATGATGTGCTGTCTCCATATTGAAGTAATGGGCATATCAAAGTATTCTACCCGGTCAGTATAAATAAATCCATTTCCCCATGACTTAGCAAGGATGATGTTGCTAATTCACTGTGCATTTCATCCTAATTTATCCTGAGAAAGTTCAGCACTGCCACGTGCATTTATATCAGGTACACAAGGGTGCTGTCTTCATCCCTGCTGTTGCCCCTCTTTTCTTAACAGGTGAAAGTCATGCTCCGCGTCTGTTCTACCTTGGCTCGAGATACCTCAGAATCCAGCTCTTTCTTAAAGGTGGACCCGCGGAAGAAGCAGATCACCTTGTACGATCCCCTGACTTGTGGAGGTCAAAATGCCTTCCCCAAGAGAGGCAACCAGGTTCCTCCAAAGATGTTTGCCTTTGATGCGGTTTTTCCACAAGATGCTTCTCAGGTGGGTATCGGCCCCCTCTCAGGCTCAGGCAATGTTGATGAAAGAAGCATTTGCTCATTCACAAGGACCCCTGAGCTGGGAAGGTGTCTTCTGGAGCATTCTGATGGACCAGTTCCTCCAGGAGTCAGTCTGAGCTCCCTCGAATGGTCCAGTGCTTTTGAATTACTGGTGTCAGACCCTGGGCAAGACCTGTGTGCAGGGATTTCAATAAAATATGTCCTTGGGGAGAAGGAAGTATGAGCCCATCAGTGGATCACACACAGAAGCAGGAAGGTAACAGACAGAAAGGGACAAGGACAGCCGCATCAAGGTGCTGGTGATGGATCTAGTAGGATCCTACTCCTGCCTGGGTTTCTGGGTGCGGGCATTGTACGAAGGGAAAAAATGTTTCAGGGAGCTGATTAGAATTAGGTAATATCCTATGACGCTATATAAGCACACTGGGGTTGAGGACAAGTCTATAGTCCTGGTAAGGAACCGGAATGTAAGGCAGGGAAACTGAGGCTGACATGCATCCTGTGGCCTGGCTCAGTGGAGTGAAGGGGAAGAAGAGAGGCTTGGGGATAGGTGTTATATTCACTTAATTGCTGCATTACAAATCACCCTAAAATTCAGTGCTTAACACAAGACGCGTTTGTTATTGCTCATAGGGCAGCTGAGCAGCTCTTCTGTTCCTAGCTTAGCTCATTTTTATGTCTATTATCAGCTGTGGGTTGGGTAGGCAGCTCTGTGGATCTTGGCTGGATTAATCCTGTATTATACTTTAGGCACATGTCTTTGGGGTTGGCTGGCTTTACACTGGTCTAGAATAGCCTTGACCAGGTCAGCTGGTCTGTCTTCCACATTGCCTCTCATCTTCCAGCAGGCAAGCTTGGGCTAGTTCTCAAGGCACTGTCCAGGACCCATGCGTGCAGGTCTATTGAGGCCTAAGCTCAGCATTGACTCAGTATCACTTCTGCTGGATTCTACTGGCTCAGCTTCAAGAGATGGAGAAGAGATTGCTCCTCATGATTGGACGAGCTCCAAGTCACATTGCAAGGGGGCTGCACCCAGACTGGGGTGGAGAATTGGGGCCATTTTTATTAATCTACTATGAGCATAATTGGGAGGCTACTTGGGGGCCCAGGGTACCAAGATGACTGGGCCATGGGCAACTAGTGAACTGTAGCCCCTACCAGATGCTGCAACTAAAGCTTCTAGTGGACGTCTGTTCTCCTTTGGATTTGCTCTGGAGCTTTGGTGAAGATGGGCCTCTAGGTGGCACTAAACAGTACCTGTTCCTGCCGGGGACGGAGAGGGGACGTGTGTATAGAACCAACTGCAGAAATAAATAGCCCAGGTCATAGGTGTACAGTGACCTCCGCAGCCTGGATTTTGCAATTTTTTGATCAGTTTCTAGTGCTTATCAAGATTTACATAAAACAGTGTGTAGTAAACTAATAACCCATAGCAGAACCTGAGGACAGCAGTGCGAATGCTGCCATTTGCAGCCTCTGTTAATTTCCTGCAGACCGCATCTGAGTAGAGGAGGTGGTGGGGTTCTCACCGGCTCTTATGTTACACCACATAACACATGTTATAAGCTCCATTCATTCAGAATTTTAGCATGTGGTTTCCCCAAAGAGTTTTACCCAAGAAGACAAAGTACTTTATGAATAAGTTCTATGGTTTCTCTCTTTATTATATTTTTTTGTGTGTGTGGCATATCACCCAATGGGCTCAGTAATTTAAACCTGACATTGGGTCTAATAAATGGTCTACAAATAATTTAATTAACACAGTTAAAAGTTTTAACTGAAGCAAATCTCCACAAGTTGTAAGGGTTCCAAAGCAAACCCTAAATTAAGCAGGGACTATTAATGAGTTTTAGATTTATTCCAGAAAAAGGAGCCATCTTTATTGCTAGTCTCTGTTTACATTTCACACTTGGCTCCGGAGCTCCGTATGCTCAGTGTTGGAGCTTCACTCATTTTGGAACGCCTTACTTTCATTCAAATTTCCAGTGCTATGATAAATTACATGTCTGTATACATTTGCAGTTTTCAAGACATTTCATAGACTTGAAAGCATTTGACTCTAGATTTCAGTGGGGTAGGAAGGGAGGCATTGCTGTTTTCACATAACACACAAGGAATCCGAAACTCAAAGATTAAGTGGCTTGTTCAAAGTCCCTTTCCCGAGCAGACATCCTTCCTGAATTCCTCCTATTACCTCTCTGTATCCTGCTTGATATGGTATCGTATCTTTGACCTCCCTCCATTTTATCCAGTATTACCTAGCAGCGTGGTCTCAGGCAAGTCACTCAACCTCTCTGGGCCTCAGTGTCATCATCTGTCAAATGGGGTCATGACCACAGTGTTCCTCATCAGGCTGTGTGATTCGTCAAATTGACACACATGAGGTGCTTATGGCAGAGCTAGGAACACAGCAAGTGCTCAATAAATGTGGCTATTTTTTACTGTTATCATTGTCGATATTAGCGGCATGCTGCTGCCCAGGGCCAGTCAGCCCCACGGGGCGAGCACCCCTGGAGCTCCTGAAGCCTGAAAGCAGGGAGTGTGTGGAGCAGGCCTCTGCTCTCAAGCCCTGATTTTCAGCCTGTGAAGCCACAGCCACCATGGTCACCCAGGCAGTTACAAATTGTGCTTTCTCCTGGCCTCTAAGGAAATCAGCTAAGCAATGATGAGAACAGTCCTGGTTCCTAGCTGCCTTTGACAGACATCCATATTACCCTTCAGTGGCCTCAGCAGTCACTGGCTGCCCCTGCTGGGACACACCTCTGTTGGGATGAGAACCCGGACTTGTGGGCAAGCAGAGGCTTCCTGCCGACCGGGCCCTGCCCAGGGGGCTGTGCTCGGGAAGGCTGCGTGCCTCTCCAGCTCCCGGGGAAGCAGCGAGGGGCCTCAGGGGCCAGTGTTAGCTCATAACACACACCGGATGGAATGCCCACAACCACCCTTCTCAGTGGAGAGCCAGGCGGGAACTCTGCCAGGGGATGCCTCCCCCACTCTGCACAGCAAGGCCTCCTCTCGCCCCAGCCTCTGCACAGGTGACCCAGTGTGGTCCACGCACACCCAACATTCTCCCGGGTGCCTCAAGAATCAAACACAGCTTATTGTAGGTACAGCTCCAGGTGACTGCTCAGCCTCCGGCCTCCCATCTCACTTTATCTCTAAAGAAGGCTTAGTTCACCGGGCGCCGTCTGCCTGCTCTGCAGATGCCTCTTGCAAATTCCATCAAGACGCCACTGCCTCTGTGTCAGGGTTAGCACTGGGCTCTCCCTGCCTAGGTCCTGGGGGTTTGAAAGATCCTGTGTTCCCCACAGCAGCCCTGTCCTGCCATCCGCTTTGGCCCAGGAGGAGCTCTCTTTCCCCCACAGAGTGGCTGAGGCCCACCCTGGAATAAGGGACAGTTGTTGGAAGTGTGGTTTTTCAGTTTCAGTTTAGGAGAGAAAAGTGACTTCCAAATACTTGGGTTCATTGTGCTGCTGGAACCCGCAGCTGAATGACAGCATTCATAGCCCAGGTGCCCACCGGGAGGCACGCTGCCCCGAGGACTGCAAAGCCCTGGGTTAGCATCGCCTCCCGGAGCTTCCACCAGCTCTGGCTCCAGCCCCGAGACAGAAGTGAAAGCAGCAGGGCATAGGAAGAATGCTGTCTTCTGCATCCGTGAAAAGTCTCAGGTGCTGACCAAAGAGAAGGACGTTTCCCAGATTTCCAAGTTAGTCCACAAAACTGCAGAGCGCTCTATTAGTGGGTGTTCGGGGGAAATACAAAATGTCCTCCAGGGCCTGGTCCCTGTCTAGGATTTAATAATCAAATTGGAGAGCAGACACACACACCAGGCTGAAGAACACCTAACATGCCACGTGGTGACTGATATTATACATGTTGAATATATCTGTAGCAAAAGAAAGAAAAGGCAGGCTTTGAAAAGAGGAGGGTGGGCCAGGTGAGGTGGCTCATACTTGTAATCCCAGCACTTTGGGAGGCTGAGGTGGATGGATCACCTGAGGTCAGGAGTTCGAGACCAGCCTGACCAACATGGTGAAAACCCAGCTCTACTAAAAAATAAAAATAAAAATAATTAAGGCATGGTGGTGCATGCCTGTAATCCCAGCTACTTGGGAGGCTGAGGCAGGAGACTCGCTTGAGCCCAAGAGTTTAGGTTGTAGTGAGTGGAGATTGTGCCATTGCACTCCAGACAGAAAGAAAGAGAAAGGAGGAGAGAAAGAGAGAAAGGAAGGAAGAAGGAAGGAAGGAAGGAGAGAGAGAGAAAGAAAGAACGAAAGAGAAAGAGAAAGCAAAGGAAGGAAGAAAGGAAGGAAAGAGGAGGATGTGAATTGAGAAGAAAGAGATCAGTAGGGAAAGCCTTGGTGCCACAAAGAAAAATTAGCAGTGAGACAAAGGATTTTTCAGCAAAGCAACTTTTATGTCCTGCACTACAGAAGGGTACCCTTGCTAGCCATCTTGCCACGAGAGTACAATGAGCAAAGGAAGAGCAGACATATTTATCCCTTACGCATTTGGGGTTGTTCTTGCTGTGTCTGATCTCTGCTGGTTGGAGCCAGACCTTACCATTTAAACTAAAACCCAATTGGCTAATAACTTAAACTTGTTTAAACAGGTAAGGGGCATAGGCTGCGAGCTGTGAGCACATCCAGCACAGATATTTTGGTTAAAGTATAAGGACATAGAATATACTATGTGCCTGTAAGCATGGCATGTTTAACAGCTGCACAGGATAGGGCTAAACAAAGAGTTATTAGCAAATTTATTTTTTTAACAAGCAAGGAAACTTTGAAGAGGAACTTTTCTGCTTTCCGCACTTGTGAAACGGTGGATCACCTTTTCCCCCGCTAGGAAGCCTGGCCTCTTCCATAACTATATGTATACGTGTGTTAGCAGAGAGTGAATGGAGAGGTTAAAGGCCTTCTCCGGGAGGCCAGATGGCAGATGAGGGAAGGGAGTGAGGCCCATTCCAGCCTGTCCCTGCCTGGTCTACAGACGCAGCCACTGAAATGTACCAAAGATTAGCAGGAGGGTGGTTTGCAGCTCACGTGTGTAGTGCTCAGGCTTGCAAAGGGCGGAAGGTAGCCAAGGGTTCTGAGCATCTCCAGGATGTCACGGCAGAGGCCAGCCCACCTGGGAACACAGTGACCCTGGGCCCTGAACCCCCAGGAAGGTGGGCTCACGTTTGCTGTTAGTGGTGCCTCTGCTGCGCGGTCCATTCACGGCTGATATCTCCTCTTGTGTCTGACAGGCTGAAGTGTGTGCGGGCACCGTGGCAGAGGTGATCCAGTCTGTGGTCAACGGGGCAGATGGCTGCGTGTTCTGTTTCGGCCATGCCAAGCTGGGTGCGTGAGAGTTTCACCTTCTCGTGCCGCTCGGCGGGCTCCCTGTCATCCCCTGCATTCTTCTGTGTCCCTCCCAGAGTCCTCTGGTGAAAGGAAGGTTGTGTTTCTCTTAGGTGCTGAGCTAAATAACCAATAACAAGTTGCATGACGACCACTACGTTGTTCATCGCAGGCAGACACCCATTCATGTAGGAAAGCTTTCAAGTCCAGGACACGGACAGAGAAGCAGCAGGTTGTTCCCACTGGGTCCAGGTCAGAGTCAAGCCCAGAAGGCAGGCGGGGAAACGCTGATTTCCTGAGTGGCTGCTGCTAGGGAAGCAGAGAGGGCTCCTCACACCGCCCTCCATGAGGCTATGGGTTGGTGGTTGGAGCCCTCGTGAAAGCCGGAGAGGGCCGGGCGCAATGGCTCTCGCCTGTAATCCTAGCTCTTTGGGAGGCTGAGATGAGTGGATTGCCTTAGCTCAGGAGTTCGCGACCAGCCTGGGCAACACGGCAAAACCCTGCTTGTACTAGAATACAAAAAAATTAGCCGGCATGGTGGCACATGCCTGTAATCCCAGTTCCTTGGGAGGCTGAGGCAGGAGAATCACCTGAACCAAGGAGGAGGAGGTTGCAGTGAGCCAAGATCGCGTCATTGCACTCCAGCCTGGGTAAAGAGCCAGACTCCATTCCAAAAAAAAAAAAAAGCCAGAGGAGCAACCTCCAAGCAAAGCCCAGAGCCGTGGTGGGACGCGTCTGGGGGAAGTGTTGCAGGTCGTCAGGGACGCTCCAGTGCTGAAGCACCTGGGAAAGGAGACGGCAGAGTCTCCGAACAAGAGGTTCATAATCTCCCTCCTCCCCGCTCTGCCCACTGCCAGTCCCTTCTTAATTCTGACCTGTGGCCATCTGCTCTGCAGGCCTCGCCCTTACGCACTTGATATGCTTAAAAATTGAGGAGGTCCAAAAAGTGTCCCTTGGCAGAGATTCCAACAGAGGCCTGGCAGAGCCCATGGAGGCCGGTTCTCAGCCAGGACAGAAAGCCATTGCCCCTCTCTGCACTTCCATCCTCCCCGGCCCTTCCTCTTGATCTGCAGCTAAGCAGTGATCTTGATTTTAATGGAAATTTCTAATGCCATAAAAATATACACAGCATTTAACTTGAAAAAGGACATAAAGGGTGAATATGTGGACTCATCTGTGCGGTGACCGTAAAGAGAACCATGATGATGAAAAGCCCCTTCCTTCCTGCTGTGTAAGCAGTGCAGAAACTGGATAGCATGTGATATTTGGGATCCTCCTCAAGGTACACTGTGATTTAATTTTGCCGCGCGTCTGGGCTCTCGCTTTGTGTTTTTTAAGAGATAGGCTCTCAGTTGCCTGGGCTGGAGGACAATGGCATGCTCTCAGATTACTGTGACCTCCAATTCCTGGGCTCAAGAGACCCTCTCACCTCAGCCTCTCAAGTGGCTGGGACCACAGGCATGCCCCCCAACACCCAGCTAATTTTTAAACATTTTTTTATAGAGGCAGGGTCTCAGTATGTCGCCCTGACTGGCCTGCAACTCCTGGCCTCAAGCAGTCCTCCCACCTTGGCCTCTCAGTGTGCTGAGATGACAAGTGTGAGCCACTGAGCCCAGCAGCCTTCTTTATGAAGGCCATTTAGTTAGTAATGCCAGAAAATGCTTTGTTGTCAAATGGTATTTCTCATCGTTCCGTTCCTGTTCCCCGCTTGCCCACGCCTTTCTTCTCCATCCGTGGCATGTATTTTGAGCCTCTGTGGAATGATGCCTGAACACTCAAACTGCTTTTCTTCCTCCCCTGGCTCTCCCAGGAAAATCCTATACCATGATCGGAAAGGACGATTCCATGCAGGACCTGGGCATCATCCCCTGTGCCATCTCTTGGCTCTTCAAGCTCATAAACGAGCGGAAGGAAAAGACCGGCGCCCGTTTCTCCGTGCGGATCTCCGCTGTGGAGGTGCGGGGGAAGGAGGAGAGCCTGCGAGACCTGCTGTCGGAGGTGGCCACGGGCAGCCTGCAGGACGGCCAGTCCCCGGGCGTGTACCTGTGTGAGGACCCCATCTGCGGCACACAGGTGACTGAAGCCTGGTGGCCTCTGCCCCACCTCAGAGGCTGGGCCAGCTCCACCGTGAATCACTCAACCTGTAAACTGGGAGGCTTAGGGTGTTTACTTGAAAGTGGACTGGAACTTTATAGCCTGCAGCTGCGGGGCCATCTGCTTGGCCAATCTAAATATTTGTACCTTGACTTTAATTGACAATGAGCAGGAACCACGATTGTTGTTGCATTTCGGGGAGAAACTGAATTCACTTCCTTTATGCCCCTTTTCAAAAGAAAAAAAAAAAAGGACGATCTTTCTTTTGTTTAACAACAAACCGAAATATTTACTGCTGTTCACCAATAGTTACAGCCACTACCGGGGCTGTTTATGACTCTATAAACTGTGTTTCTGGCACTGGTTTACAGGTGGATTAGCAGTGCTGCAGGAAAAACTAATAACCACTTTCTAATTAGAACCATGATATAATTGCTGGAACTATGGTAGCCCAGAGAAGCGCCAGTGCAGTTTGAGGACGCTGTGTCTTGTGAGGGTCTCTCCTTTGCTGTTTGACAGTAGACGTAGGACTGACTCGGGAGCCGCAGTTCATTTCCAGAATAATCAATCCTTCCCGTCTCTAGCAGCAGGCCTTAGTTTCCCGTTTTATCAGATGCCTCCTTTTTTAGATAGGTGTTCTGTTTGATAAGTACCTGCCTCGGCCGGGCGCAGTGGCTCCCGCCTGTAATCCCAGCACTTTGGGAGCCCGAGGCGGGCAGATCACGAGGTCAGGAGGTTGAGACCAGCCTGGTCAACACAGTGAGACCCCGTCTCTACTAAAAATAAAAATTAAAAAATTAGCTGGTCGTGGTGGCAAGCACCTGTAATCCCAACTACTCAGTAGGCTGAGGCAGGAGAATCGCTTGAACCCGGGAGGCCGAGGTTGCCGTGAGCCGAGATCGCGCCATTGCACTCTAGCCTGGGTGACACTGCAAGGCTCTGTCTCAAAAAAAGAAATAAAAAATAAAAAAAAATAAGTACCTGCCTCTTCCCAACAGGGACTGTTTGCAGAGATGAGGATACCTCCTGTGGCTTGTCATACTGCCCTGCTCAAACCTGACCATGCTGTTCCCCTGCTTAAAGCACCTCATCCTTCCATTTTCCTATGAGTCCTCTTTTGTCTGCATCAGTCACCGGAGGACTTGTTTAAACCCTGATCCCTGGGCACTACCCCCAGAGCTTCCAACTGCGTAGGCTGGAGTAGAGCTCCAAAGTGTCATGGATTTCTAACCAGTATCCATGAGATGCTGGTGCTGCTGCCCCAGGGCTCACATGTTTGAAAGCACTGCTTTGAAGCGTGAAATGTGCTGAGACGGCATCTGCGCAGTGCCTGCGATGCCATCCATCGGCATCCGCGCAGTGCCTGCGATGCCGTCCGTCAGCAGCGCCCGACCCACCGCTCCTGCTCCAGGCATTTCCTAGACATTCAAATCTGCTTTCACCTCTGTTGCTTTTAGAGCTTCATTGATGAAGTTCCACTTAGGGGTGAAAAATCTGGTTAAATGAAGGCAAAGAAAAAGAGGGAAAGACGATGTTCCCTTTAACTCTCGTTGAAAAATCATTGAAATGCTTTGGTTTATGTTTCCATACCGAGTCAAAATTGTGAACACAAAAGAATCTCTCTTTGAAGTTTGCAGATTTTGATGGTCTCAGGTTCTAAATGTTAGTTCTTATAGTAAGTTCAAAATTATTTGTATAGAGTAGAAAATTGTCAGAATTTGTACCAACCTGAAGACACGTATTACGAATTAGTTTTTTGAACAAATCAGAAACATGAGTTTCCTTTTCTCCCCAAAAAGAGGAGTGCTGGTTAAATTCTGTTAAGATGATTGTTGTGATTCAGGTTTAAAATAATTGCCAAGTGTTTTCATAAGATTTAGACACATTACTCTCTATGCTTTCTATAATCGATTCATGAGTATGCCAGGAACATGGATATCGCCTACATTTAGATATCGCCTATATTTAGATAGCTCCTACATTTAGATAAGACATTCAAGTGTTCTGGGTGTTTCAGGGTGCCGTTTACACTGGCTTATTTATAACTATGCTAGTAAATATGACCTAAAATTGGCTTTAATCAAGTAACTGAAAAACTAGGAGTCAAATGAAAGCTAACTGAGTTTTTTAACCTCTTTGGGACACCATGCTGTCAGGTCTAAAATCACAGTTTGCAACAGACCTGTCTCCAAACAATCTACTGTTTGGAATCAAGATGCAGCCACATCCTCCTGTTTTCTTAGGTAAATGGATAGCCAGGGGTGTTGGCTTGTTGTCCTCTGCAGAGATAAGGATGAGCCATCTGCTCCCAGCTTTTCAACCCCATATTTCCAGATTCTGCTTAGGATGTAAAATGGATAAAAATAGGTTTCATCCAATAAGTATGCTCAATATTAGTTTTCAGAAATGAATTAATTAAGCTGAGAATTGCACATGAGTATAGCACCTGGTTCCAGAAGGGTTTTCGAGCTTAGAGAGGTGGAATCTGAAAGCTTCAGCTCTTGGCTTCTGTCTTCCAGCTGCAGAACCAGAGCGAGCTGCGGGCCCCTACCGCAGAGAAGGCTGCCTTTTTCCTGGATGCCGCCATTGCCTCCCGCAGGAGCCACCAGCAGGACTGTGACGAGGATGACCACCGTAACTCACACATGTTCTTCACATTGCACATCTACCAGTACCGAATGGAGAAGAGCGGGAAAGGGGGAAGTAAGTCGACCAGCACCACTCTCCCCTCGTCCCTCCTTAGTGGCTCTGGCCCCAGCCAGGAACCCCTCGGGCAACCATGACCTTTGTGTGTGTGTGTGTGTCTGTGTGTGTGACAGTGTCTTGCTCTGTCACCCAGGCTGCAGTGCAGTGGCACAATCACAGCTCACTGCAGCCTCAAACTCCTGGGCTCACGTGATCCTCCTGCCTCCGTTTCCCAAGTACCTGGCACTATGGGCTCATGCCACCACACCTAGCTATTTAATTTTTTTTTTAAGAGATGGGACCTTGCTATGCTGTCCAGGCTGGTCTAGAACTCCCAGGCTTGAGATCCTCTTGGCTTGCTGTCCCACAGTGCTGGGATGACAGGTATGAGCCACCGCGTCCAGCCAAGCTTTTCTTAATAGACTAGAGTATGCATTTCAGTGACTCATAATTCAAGATAATGATAGTGTCTGGGCGGAAGTTTACTTTTGAACAGTCCAGGGAAAGGAGTTTGCTTTGGTAAAGATAATTTACGAATGTGATTGCCATGAGCAGGTGAGAGGCCGAACTTACAAAAAGAAAACAACTGCCTCACAGTGTCTTTTTGTTCACAGACCTTAAAAATGCTCCTCAAGAAACACCAGCATCGATCCACCCAAGCCCCGGGCAGTGTGTCCTTATCATTAGCTTGAGTCCACTATAGGGGCCATGTTTTTCAAATAGCATGGAAATGAGACTTCTGAATAACTAACCAGACCCTGGCTGCCTCCCTCAAATCGTGCCGTCAGTGAAGGTTTACTGTTAAAACCCAAGCACGGTGCCTGTTCTCTGAGTGAGCCGCACTGCCAGGAACTCAACGCTGTGCCTCTCCAGACCCCACTGGCTGTGTTTGCAAAGTCAGCAGGGGCCGTGGGGTAGTTCTCCATTCTCTGTGGTGTCTACTCTATACCCGGCAGAGTTGAGTACGATCAGCTGCATGTATCCAGTGGGGATCCTGGACCAGGGGCAAAGCAGTCTGCTGATTTCACTGGGTTCCCAAGGCAAGTTGTGGGTAACAGGGCTGTCAGGCTGGCCAGGCAGTGGCTTCTGTGGTTCCTCCGTGCCCACCTCTGTAGGGCTTTCAATACACAGGCATCTGGCTACCAGCGCCTTCTGCATGATTGTCTCAGAGACACTGGATGCCAGAAAAACAGAGTTAAGAGTGTAAGGTTATTCTTGTAAGGATATTGCCGAGTTTAAAATGAGGAAACTGAGGCCAGCATGAGACAAATTAAATTCTAGTTTATTCAGCTCCTGGGCGAGGTTCTGTGGCCCGCGGGGAGGGAGAGAGAGAGAGAGAGGCCAGAGAAGTCACGCCCGGCCGTTCTGGGCGTGGGGTTTTATAGGGGGTGAGGGCAGTAGATTGGTCAGTAGGGAAACAAAGCATGGGCAACTGCATTGGTCATAGAGAGACTGGACCTGGACTTCGCAAGTTGCCATTGGTAGTCCAGCAGGGCTACCCACAGGTGGGCTGGAGAAGGTAACAAAGCATGGGCACCTGTATTGGTCAGAGAGAGAGACTGGACCCGGACTTGGCGAGCTGCCATTGGTCAGGCTCTCAGCGGGATTTTTTAATTTTGGGCTGACAGTATGATTTAGTGCTGAGTGTGGGGCTAGGGGTGGAATGCAGGAGTGGGTGTGGGGAGGCTGCATGGAGAAGGGAGGCGCCAGTAGGACATCCGGCCTCCTGATAAGTGTTATCAGGTGCGGAGGGGGTGAGTATTGTCCATCCGGCTCCTGGCGAGGCTATCAGCCTTACAAAGAGTCTAACCCTGGGCCGGGCACAATGGCTCATGCCTGTAATCCCAGCACTTTGGGAGGCCGAGGCGGATGGATCACAAGGTCAGGAGTTTGAGACCCACCTGGCCAATATGGCGAAACCCCATCTCTACTAAAAATAGAAAAATTAGCTGGGTGTGTTTGCAGGCACCTGTAGTCCCAGCTGCTTGGGAGGCTGAGGCAGGAGAATTGTTTGAACCCAGAAGCAGAGGTTGCAGTGAGCCGAGATAGCACCACTGCACTCCAGCCTGGGTGACAGAGCTAGACTCCATCTCAAAAAAAAAAAAAAAAATAGAGTCTAAGGACTGGAAATTGTAAAGCTAATTGATTAAAGCAGAGACAGTCTGCAAAGCTGTTCTAGATGAAGCCTGGAATTAAAACATCCAACTGGGACCAGGCACAGTGGCTCACACCTGTAATCCCACTTTGGGAGGCTGAGGCAGGTGGGTCACTTGAGGTCAGGAGTTTGAGACCAGCCTGGTCAACATGGTGAAACCCCATCTCTACGAAAAATACAAAAAATTAACTGAATGTGTTGGTGCCCACCTCCCAGCTACTCAGGAGGCTGAGGCAGGAGAATCGCTTGAACAGGGAGGCGGAGGTTGCAGTGAGCCCAGATCGTGTCACTGCACTCCAGCCTGGGTGACAAAGCAAGACTCTGTCTCAGGAAATAAAAATGAAAAGACATCCAGCTGGGATCTGTGGACAGGCTCCCCGATTCCTCCCTAAGACTGCTCGTGGCTCAAAGGACTTGGAAACCAGTACTGGGGAGAGAGCTTCGGGGGCTTCTGTTGCCCCCATGCAAAAGCTCATCCCTTCCCCCATTTCAGCACCTCTCTTCCTACTCCTTAGTTATTGCTTAAATCCAGGTTTATTGCAGTATAATTTACATTCAGCGAAACATCAGTTTTATGTGTCTTTAGATGAGATTTGGCCAATCCATATAGTCATGTAGCCACTGCCATTATCAAAATAGAGAATGAGGCTAAAGTTCCCTCTCGCCCTTTGTCCCTTCCCCCTACCTCTAGCCCCTGGCATCCACAGATCTGATTGTTGTCCTGGTTTTGTGTTTATCCAGAATATCATAGGAATGGGCTTTGGATGTGGCCTTTTGTGTCTGTCTGCTTTCACGTCACGTGATGCATGTGAGATTCGCCCATGCTGCCGCTCGTGTCCCGTGTTCCTTGAGTTTTGACTGGGCCTGGAGGCTTGGTTCTGACCCTGCCACCAGGACGCAAGGAAAATATCCACAGCTGGGGCTGCAGTTCACTAGGTGGGGCTGCTCTTTATGGCTGGGATCATCAGGTCTGAGCTGCCTGCAGTGGCAGCTGTGGTGAACCCAGAGGTTCCGGTCCTCGCGTGCAGCAGGCTGGGTGCCCCAGGGAGGTGGCCCATTAGCAGGGGGCCAGATCTCTCTTGACAGCCCGTGATGGTGAGCAAAGTCTGACTGGAGAGGAGCAGAGTATAGTGAATGGGAATCTCTCGGGAGATTTATTCTCAGTAGCAGGCTCACAACATGTAGAGCACTTCCGTTTAGAATAACGTTCTTAAAGAGGGAAACAGACATTAGGACGGGGATGAGGAGATCCAGACCTTTAAAATCCACCGCAGAATTGTGTCCACACTTCTCTTGATGTCTGGAGCTGGCCTTGAACCCGGCCCTCCCTGTTTCCTCCCGGGTAATGTCTTTGCCCTGTGAATGTGAGAGTCTGACACATGTTTAGTTTATTCTTTTAAGCAGCTGTCAATCATCATCATCATCATCATCATCATCATCATCATCATCAGGGCCTGCAGTACTTTCTGCAAAAAGTGACTCATAAAACATCTAAATCTTGAGCCAAATGACTCCCAAATGGTGCTGATCAGAAAAACTCAGGAGATGGGATAATCTGTCCTTCTAGGTTTCAAACCAAACTGAGGACAGCTCTATTTTTGTTTTTTCACTTTTTTTCTTTTTTGTGGATCTGCTTTCAATTTGGAATCTGAAAGTCGGGAGAAATCTTGAAAACAAGCAGACAGTTCATGAAATGACTTCAAATATAGGAAGCTGAAATTCAGCCAAACTCAGTGATCCACCAAATCAGTACCTAAGGAATCGTGCACACTTATTAAATATTTAATAGCCAACGCGTCTTCTTCCTGTTTTTAAATTGTGAAAGAGAATTGCTTTTAAATAATGCACTCAGGTTAAAGGAAAAGGCAAATCCATGAACGGTTTCCAAACCCTCTTGTAGGCCCTTCCTGATGTTTCAGTAGATGAGGATGAAGGGGAGGAGTGCAGGCTCCTGGGATCGGCAGACTAGGGGACCTCTCTTTCCTCTTGAGGAGAAAGGATCCAGACCCCATTGCACATGGCCTCCCTGCCCAGGACTTGCTTACTTTGTGAATTTATAACTGTTTAAAATATAATGAGGAGATCTGAAGCGTTGTTTAAAATGGAAATTTTGTTTACTTACATATAAGTAATAATCCCTGTGGACCTGGCAGCCAGAACTCAATTAGGGGAAAGTTTATTAATTAGTTACCCTACAGGGAAGCAGGAAGTAGAGCTCACTGCTGTTAACTGGTCATTAGAAGAGATCTCTGCTGCAAGAACTGAATAGGCTGTCTCAATCTTCATACACATAAATGCATTTCACATATTTTACACACAAATGCATTTTACACATTTTACACACAATGCATTTTACACATTTTACACACAAATGCATCTTACATTTATAATTTTACACACAAATGCATTTTACACATTTAATCAGACAGACAAAAAAAAATGTTTGAAACATTTCCATTCCAAATAGAAAAGTGTTTGTTGATATATCCCTGCTTTGACTAGGTTAAGTGTAAAATATCTCCCTGTCTGGCCTTGCACCGTGGCTCATGCCTATAATCCCAGCATTTTGGGAGGCTGAGGTAGGTGGATCACGAGGTCAGGAGTTTGAGACCAGCCTGGCCAACATGTTGAAACCCCATCTCTATTAAAGATACAAAAAATTAGCCAGGCATGGTGGCAGACACCTATAATCCCAGCTACTTGGGAGGCTGAGGCAGGAAAATCGCTTGAATCTGGGAGGCAGAGGTTACAGTGAGCCGAGATTGCGCCATTGCATTCCAGCAATCTCGGAATATATATATATATATATATATATATATATATATATATATATTCCCTGTTTAAAACATTATTGGAATAGTAGTGGGACTGATCCTTCCACATCACAGAGGCCTTCCTCTGCTTTGCTAAGCTCAGTCTGTAACGGCTTGAGGGCGTCCTTGGGAATTCCAGCACTAGGAAAGAGACCGGGAAGTTCTGATGGTCAGAGAGCTGCTTCTTATGATGGGTGCATCAGGCATCTCAAACAAGGTGGTGCTTGGGACCAGAAGTGTTTCAGATTTCATATTGTTTTCAGATTTTGGGATATTTGCTTATACATAATGATATCTTGGGACTGAGACCCAAATCTAAATACAGAATTCACGTATGTTTCATGTATGCTTTATAGACGTTGTCTGAAGGTAATTTTATACAATCTTTCATGATTTTGTGCATGAAACCAAGTTTTTACTGCATTTTGACTGCAGCCCATCACGAGGTCACGTGTGGAATTTCCCCTTGTGGGATCATGGTGGCCTTCAAAACGTTTGGGATTTTGGATTTCGAATTTTAGGGTTTGGGATGCTTAGCATGTACTAATGATACTTCAGGGTAATGCATGAATGACACGGAGCTCTTACCTGTCCTGTTGGTAAAGATGGCTTTTAAAACCGTCACTTTTTTTTTTTTTTTTGAAACTGAGTCTCGCTCTCGTCACCCAGGCTGGAGTGCAGTGGCACCATCTCGGCTCACTGCAACCTCTGCCTCCTGGGTTCAAGCGATTCTCCTGTCTCAGCCTCCCAAGTAACTGGGACTACAGCCGCATGCCACCACGCCCGGCTACTTTCTTGTATTTTTAGTTGAGATGGGGTTTCACTAAGTTGACCAGAATGGTCTCCATCTCTTGACCTTGTAATATGCCCGCCTCAGCCTCCCAAAGTGCTGGGATTATAGGCGTGAGTCACTGTGCCCAGCCCAAAACTTCACTTTTATGAGTAAACTAAGCTTGCCAGCAGCTGTTGCTCAAGGCCCAGAATGACACCGGGTCTCTCATTTGTTCATTCACTTTATTGCCTCCAGGGAAGATTCGAGGGCTTTGCAGGCTGGGCTGCTCTGTGTGCACATGAACAATTGTATGGGCACTTGGGCAACATCTGTGCTACACTCATCTGTTTACATGTGGGATCAGACTCTTTACTCTGTTTTGTTGTTTGTTTGTTTTTTGTTTGTTTTTAACATTGAGTCTCGCTCGCTCTGTCGCCCAGGCTGGAGTGCAGTGGTGCAATCTCAGCTCAATGCAACCTTCTCCTTCTGAGTTCCAGTGATTTGCCTACCTCAGCCTCTTGAGAATCCGTGATTATAGGCATCCACCACCATGCCTGGCTAATTTTTGCGTTTTTAGTAGAGATGGGGTTTCACCATATGGACCAGGCTGGTCTTGAACTCTTGACCTCAAGTGATCCACCCACCTCGGCCTCCCAAAGTGTGGGGATTACAGGTGTGAGCCACCACCGCACTTGGCCTCATCTGTTTTCTTTAGACAATGCAGATGTTTTCTTTACATGTTGTGGAATGACTTAATCAGCTGGTGCTGTAGGTAGGGCTGCGTGGTGGATATGACTCTGGAAAAGGGGCCTAGGAAAGAACCTTGCTTCTAATAGAGGTAGAGCCTGTCCCCTGCTGTCCCCAGCAGCAAAGCCTGTGCAGCAGGGATGTCCACACAGAGTTCACATCTCCCAGTGGGTCAATAATGAAGTGGCAGTTTCATATTCTAGGTTTTTATCATCTGTATGTATGTAGGTATTTATTTACTTTGATAATTTAATTATTTTATTTGTTTAGAGACAGAGTCTCGCTCTGTTGCCCAAGCTGGAGTGTAGTGGCGTGATCTCAGCTCACTGCAGCCTCCGCCTCCCAGGTTCAAGCAATTCTCCTGCCTCAGCCTCCCAAGTAGCCAGGACTACAGGTGCGCACCACCATGCCCAGCTAATTTTTTTTGTATTTTTAGTAGAGATGGGGTTTCACCATGTTGGCCAGGATGGTCTTGATCTATTGACTTCGTGATTTGCCTGCCTCGGCCTCCCAAAGTGCTGGGATTATAGGCGTGAGCCACCACGCCCGGCCTATATGTTTTTGAATGTTGGCCAGGAGACTGTTCTGAAAAGTGCAGTCTGGAATTCCCATCCCGCATCCATTTCTAATCTTCTCAAGCCTCCTGCCCACTCTCAGCAGGTAACTGGCATCCTGTTCAATGAGAAGTCAGAGCTGATCGGCTACATTCCTCAATGCTCCTTTTCGCTTCACAATCTCCTGGTCCCTGTGCCTCAGTTTCCTCCTGCTCCTTCCCACAGGCCTGCTGCTCCCATCTCCCGGCGCTCTTCCTCCTGCCCCTTCTGCCTCTTCTGGGTCCTCACCAGCTGGGACCCCATCAGTGGCCTCTCCATGCTTACATTTTCAGTCTCTTCGCCCACTAAAGTCAGAGCTGCAGAAGGAAGTGAAGTAGGCAGGGAGGGAGGGAAAAGGAAGGACACGCTCCTCTCCAGTTGCCTCCTCCATGAAGACGTCCAGATTCCCCCTCTTTGTAATGTCTTTCTTCTTTGAATCTCAGCAGTTTGTGGGGTGTTACACTTTTCCCTACTCTGCCTTATTTTTTGGCTGTTTGTGAGCTTGTCTAAGCCCTGTTGGGCTATGGGTTCCTTGAGGACAGATGCCTGGTCACTCATCCTGGGTCCCCCAGTGCTGGTGCTCTGTCCGCTGCATCAGTGCTCAGGCCTCCTTTGTCCAAATGGAATGGGTGCTGTGGTTTAAAAAATGAAACTCTGGTCTCAAACTCCTGACTTTAGATGATCTACCGACCTCAGCCAGCCTGGCCAAGATGGTGAAACCCCGTCTTTACTAAAAATACAAAAATTAGCCGGGCGTGGTGGCAGGGGCCTGTAATCCCAGCGACTTGGGAGGCTAAGGCAGGAGAATTGCTTGAACCCAGGAGGCAGAGGTTGCAGTGAGACGAGATCGTGCCACTGCACTCCAGCTTGGGCAACAGAGTAAAACTCCGTTTTTTGTTTTCAAAAAAAGAATATCTGGCCTGGGCGTAGTGGTTCACACCATAATCCCAGCACTTTGGGAGGCTGAGGCGGCCGGATCACTTGAGGTCTGGAGTTCAAGACCAGCCTGGCCAACATGGTGAAACCTCATCTCTACTAAAAATACAAAAATTTGTAGTGTAGTGGTAGGTGTAGTGGTAGGTGTAGTGTAGTGGTAGGTGTAGTGTAGTGGTAGGTGTAGTGGTAGGTGCCTGTAATCCCAGCTACTCAAGAGGCTGAGGCAGGAGAATCGCTTGAACTCAGGAGGTGGAGGTTGCAATGAGCCCAGATCACACCACTGTACTCCAGCCTGGGCAACAGAGCAAGACTCCTTGAAGGAAAAAAAAAAAAAAAAAAAAAAAAAAAAAAGCCAGGCGCAGTGGCTCACGCCTATAATCCCAGAACTTTGGGAGGCTAATGCAGGTGGATCGCTTGAGGTCAGGAGTTCAAGACTAGCCTGACCAACATAGTGAAACCCTATCTTTACTAAAAATACAAAAAATTAGCTGGGTGCGGTAGTGGACGCCTGTAATCCCAGCTACTCGGGAGGCTGAGGCAGGAGAATCACTTGAACCTGGGAGGCAGAGGTTGCAGTGAGCTGAGATTGCACCATTGCACTCCAGCCTGGGCAATAAGAGGGAGACTCTGTCTCAAAAAAAAAAAACCCAAAAAACTCAACTCAATGCTTTGAAAAGATGTGATAAAAATGAGGTTTTTTTGGATGGGCATGGTGGCTCACACCTGTAATCCCAGCTATTATTTAGTACAGCTGTGATTCAGAAAAAGTAAGACCACCCAGTTACCTCTGATGTAAGTAGATGGTGTTAGGTCAGAGGAGCCCTCATATGCAACACAGTCAGGGGAGGGCAGTTCACTGGGAAAGCTGGTTAAAGGGGGAATTGTAGAAAACGATTCATTCATGTCATAAAGATGTTATCTAAACTTAAATAACACAAATGTATTTTTATTCATTGATTCCTTGATCTTGTGAGCCATAAAGGGCCAAGTCTTTCTCTTTGAGTTTTCAATTCAAAATTTGGTTTCCACAAACCACATTCATATTAACAGTTTTTGCCTTAAATTTCTTCAAAGAGATATAAGAGCTTAAAAAAGGCCAGGTGTGGTGGCTCACACCTGTAATCCCAGCACTTTGGGAGGCTAAGGTGGGCGGATCACGAGGTCAAGAGATCGAGACCCTCCTGGTCAATATGGTGAAACCCCATCTCTACTTTAAAAAAAAAAAAATTAGCTGGGCATGGTGGCGTGCACCTATAGTCCCAGCTACTTGGGAGGCTGAGGCAGGAGCATTGCTTGAACCTGGGAGGCGGAGGTTGCAGTGAGCCAAGATCGCACCACCGCACTTCAGCCTGGCGCCTGGTGACAGAGCAAGACTCTGTCTCAAAAAAAAAAAAAAGCTTAAAAAAACACTTATACAACCAATTGGGTATAGGGGTATAGACTTTTTTTAGATTCTTACAGTGTTTTCCACTCTGTAATTCCTCATTCACACCAAATTCAATGTCTTTTAAAAAAAAATTTTTTTTTTTGGAGACAAGGTCTCACTCTGTCACCCAGGCTGGAGTGCAGTGGCGTGATCTCGGTTCACTGCAACCTCTGCCTTCCGGGATTAGGTGGTTCTCCTGCCTCAGCCTCCCGAGTAGCTGGGACTACAGGCGCCCACCACCACACCGGCCAATTTTTTTTTTGTATTTTTAGTAGAGACGGGGTTTCACCGTGTTGGCCAGGATGTTCCCGATCTCTGACCTCGTGATCCACCAGCTTCGGCCTCCCAGAGTGCTGGGATTACAGGCGTGAGCCACCGTGCCCGGCTGAGTTGAGTTTTTATAGAAACATTAACTCTGTACAAAATAATTTCATTGCCTTAGATAGTATTTTATTATGCTTTTATTTATAATAACAAGTGGCAGAAACCAATTTGGGAGGAAACACAGCTGACCTATTGAAAAACTATGCAGCTGATTCTTTTTGGAGCAAAAGTGCGCAAACTAGCCCACAGCCTTCACCAACCACGAGCCCTCACTGTGCTGTGGGCTCAGGCAGCACGACTCACGCAGGTGACCCAGAGCATTGCTTCACCTGGCCACGTGGGAAGGCGGTGGCTCCATACTTAGCTGCACATTAGACTCACCTGGAGGGCTTTTAAAGGCAGCCAGCACGCATGCTTTCCTCCAGCCCAATTAAATTAGCGTGGAGTGGGAGCCAGCCACCAATATTTCTTTAAAGATTCCAAAGTGCTTCTAACGGGCAGCAAAGTTTGGGAGGAACCACTACAGTAAGGGAAGGTGAGTTCAAAGAGCTTCTACATGCTTTCTGGTTAGCTTCGGATTTTCATCTTAGATTTAGCATTAATTTTCTATGAGATCTTGGGTGATTTGTTTAACATCTACGAGCCTCAGTTTCCTTCCCTATAAAATGGGGCTTATTTCTGCATTCTGGGATATTGTAGTGATATTAGAAGAATTTAGGATTTCCTGGTACCTTCCAGGTGCTTGATAAAGTGTGGCTCAGGAGTAGAAAAAATTATTACATTGTTTCCTGTGGGTAGCATAAGATATGTGGGTAATTTGGTTTGGTCAAAGTCTAGACTTAAAATATTGCACGTTAGAATATAACTAAAGATTTACACGAGGCAGACTGAGTTATGTGCGTTTAACCCTGCAGTCTTGACCGCAAAATCTGGAAAGTCAGCGAGGAACCTGCTTCTTACCTGCTATTAATGATCACCTATTGCGTTCCTTTGTTATGTAGCTATACTCTCTCCCCAGCCGCTGGAAGTGATGTCAGTTCTTGGTAATAGCGCATGGCCTGTGCTCGCTCACCTTGTACTCTTTCAAGTGAAGCCCCATGTGTGAAATCAGAATTCTGTGACTGCTGAACTCCAGCGGGTACAGAACAGAGTAGATTTTTCATTGTCTAAATGTGACTCTTACTTTGCGTCACGCAGGTATAATTACAGGTATTTTATGATATTACTGCTCAGCACAGTCTAAACTACGCCTTTGTTCTCTGTGTTCTGTTTTACTACATGTACATTATACATTTTATTCCATTACATCAAATGGACTATTAAGAGTCTGAATTGGTCCCTGTCTTTGCCCTTTAATCTGTGGTGCATATGGAATATCTGAGCTTCTCCCGTCTATATAATTAGGCTGCAAAACAAACGATATTTTGCTTTAAAAATAACTATTTCCCTAGCGCGCTGCCGTGACCTGAGCTTGAAGGATACAAAACAGCATAAAACAGAAGTGACAAATTATATCTTCCCCTTTAAGGGATTTTACTGGGGATAGTTGAAGAGAAACAAAATGTAACATCCTTAATGTAGAAAGTTATTTGCCATAGATGTGTCAGTAGCTGGAGAGCTTGAATTGCGATGCTGTGCTTTCTGTAAATGTTGCTCACCTTTTTTTTTCTCAGTACTAGACATGGAAATTGAGGGTAGGAAGGGGTAGAGGCAGGTTGGCCTTAGGACGGTGGTTCCTGAATATTTCCATCCTACAGCATGAGCAGTGCAGCCTCAGTGGCAGATGTGTGGATGCCCAGATCCCTCCCACGCACCGGGATGCCGCCTGCAGTGCCCCGCACGTGGGTCCCACGCACTCTGCTCGCTTTCTGTACCAACACCTTTCAATCTTGCCCCAGATCACTTGGCCTCCACAACAGCTTTGAGAAGTTTCCATCTCTGCCTTTGCCATTTTCCTTCTGTGCAGAGTAGGGAAAGGCATAGGGAGTGGCTGTCCTGGCAGCAGCAGGAGGCAGGCCAGGTATGATGGTGTGAGCTGGGCCGCCTGAAAAGATAGGAATCCAGAGGCTTGAAGGAGCAGCATTCTGCTGCTGCCTGGGGCTGAGGCAGGGAAAGGGAGAGAGCTAAGGAGTGGGTGATGTACCCAGGAACACAGCACTCTGGAAAAATGGGGCCTGGGGCAAAAAGGCAGCCTTGTACTCCTGCTGTCTCATGGAAATGATGGAGGCTACATGACGTAGTTTAGAGCTCAGGTCTTGCAGTCAGACAGTCTGTGGTTTGAATCCAGCCCTCTCTACTACTGGCTGCAGGATCATGGGCCCTTTTTTTTTTTTTTTTTACAACTTTAATGAGATATACCTGAGGTACAATAAATTGTACATATTAAATCATACAATTTGATATTTCATCACACGTGTATGCCCGTGAAACCATCCTCAATCAAGATGGTGAAGATATCCTTCACCCGCAGAAGTTTCCCTGGGAACCTTGCAGTCTGTCTGAAGCTCCTCTTCCTTCCTGTCTCCAGACTCGAACTGCTGATCTGCTTTCCGTTTCTAGACATTATTGTGGACTGCCTAGAATTTCATGTGGAAGGAAATGTGTCATACAGTCCGTACTCTCTGGTGTGGCCTCTTTCACTTAGCATAATCATTTTGAGATTTAATCATTTCATTTCATGGATCGGTAGTTCATTTATGTATACTTCTGTGTAATGGTCCATTGTCCGGATATACCACAGTTTGCCTGTCCATTCACCTGTTGATGGACATTCGTGTTGTTACCAGGTGGGGATATTACACATAAAAGTACTAAAGGTTGAGCATCCCTAATCTGAAAATTTGAAATCCAAGAGGCTCCAAATCTGAAACTGTGAGCACCAAATAACATCACGTGGAAAATTCCACCTCTGATCTCATGTAGCAGGTCACAGTAAAAACCGTGTTTTGTGTACAAAATCATCAAAAACATTGTATAAGATTATCTCAGGCTATGTATATAAGGTGTATATGAAACATAAATGAATTTCATGTTTACATTGGGTCCTATTCCCAAGATATGTCATTAGACATATGCAAATACTCCAGAATCTGAAATCTGAATAGAAACTTCTGGTTCCAAGTATTTCAGATAAGGGATATTCAGCCTGTATGAACATACACCCAAATTTCATGTTGAATTGTAATTCCCAGTGTTAGGGAAGGACCTGGTGGGAGGTGATTGGATCATGAGGATGGATTTCCCCCATGCTGTTCTCATGATAGTAAGTTATGAGATCCGATGGTTTAAGAGTGTGTGGCACCTCCCCGCCTTGCTCGCTCGCTTGATCTCTCTCCCCTGCTCTGCCATGGGAAGATGTGCCTTATTCTCCTTTGCCTTCTGCCGTGACTGTAAGTTTCCTGAGGCCTCCCCATCATGGTCCCTGTTAAGTCTGTGGAACTGTGAATCTATTAAACCTGTTTTCCGCATAAATTACCCAGTCTCAGGTAGTTCTTTATAACGGTATGAAAACAGACTAACATATATGGACATATGAGTTCTTTCCTTTGGGGTAAATACTTATAATAGAACTGGAATCTTATCAGTATCTGGGAATATTTGGTAAAATAAAAAAACACTGGAATGGCTGAACCATATAGTAGATGTATGTTTATTGTTTTAAGAAACTTCCCACCTGTTTTCCAAAGTGCTTGTACCGTTTTATGTCCCCATATGGGAGTTCCAGTTCCTCCTCCCCAGCAGTTTAATGTGGTCAGTCTTTGAAGTGTTTGCCTGTTTACACAGTGGTTTGTAGTAGTACGTTGTTGTGGTTTTAATCTGCACTTTCCTGATGACCAATGATGCCAGGCATCCCTGTACATGCTCATTTGACATCCATACCTCTTCCTTGGTGAAATGTCTCTTCAAATTTTCTGTCCTTTTAAAAATTGTTTTGAAAGTTTTTTATATATTTTGCATGCAAATCCTGTATGAGATTCATTATTTGCAAATATTTTCTCCCACTCTGTGGCTTCTCTCTTCATTCTCAACAGCATCTTTTGAAAAACAGAAATGTTCATTTTTTTATGAAGTCCAATTTATGTGCTCCTTTTATGAATCATGTTTTTGGTGTCATAGCTAAGAAATCTTTGCCTAACCCAAGGCCAAAAAGGTTTATTCTTTTGGCTTCTCTAGAAGTTTTATAATTTTACACTTCAAATTGAGGTCTTTGATCAATTTTTAATTTTTATATATTTAACAATGTATGAACCCAAGTAGTTTTTTGAGGAGAGGGAGGTTAGGTTTTTTGGCATATGAGTATAGTATCCAAACACTTCTACACAAATAAACTAGAAAATCTAGAAGAAATGGATAAATTTCTGGACACATACACGCTTTCAAGACTAAGCCAGGAAGAAGTCGAATATCTGAATAAACCAATAACAAGTTCTAAAATTGAGGCATAATTAATAGCCTACCAACCAAAAAAAGCCCAGGAACAGACAGATTTACAGCCAAATTCTACCAGAGGTACAAAGAGGAGCTGGTACCATTCCTTCTGAAACTATTTCAGACAATTGAAAAGGAGAGGCTCCTTCCTAACTCATTTTATGAGGCCAGTATCATCCTCATACCAGAACCTGGCAGAGACACAACAAAAAAAGAAAACTTCAGGCCAATGTCCCTGATGAACGTTGGTGCAAAAATCCTCAATAAAATACTGGCAAACCAAATTCAGCAGCATATCAAAAAGCTTATCCACCATAATCAAGTCAGCTTCATCCCTGGGATGCAAGGCTGGTTCAACATACACAAATCAATAAACGTAATTCATCACATAAACAGAACCAATGATGAAAACCACACGATTATCTCAATAGATGCAGAAAAGGCCTTCGATAAAATTTAACAGCCCTTCATGCTAAAAACTCTCAATAAACTAGGTATTAATGGAACATGTATCAAAATAATAAGAGCTATTTATGGCAGTCCCATACCCAATATTATACTGAATGGGCAAAAGCTAGAAGCATTCCCTTTGAAAACTGGCACAAGACAAGGATGCCCTCTCTCACCACTCCTATTCAACGTAGTGTTAGAAGTTCTGACCAGGGCAATCAGGCAAAAGAAAGAAATAAAGGCTATTCAAATAGGAAGAGAGGAAGTCAAATTGTCTCTATTTGCAGATGCCATGATTGTATATTTAGACAATCCCATCATCTCAGCCCATAAACTTCTTGAACTGATAAGCAAATTCAGCAGTCTCAGGATACAAGATCAATGTGCAAAAATCACAAGCGTTCCTATATACTAACAACAGACAAGCAGCCAAATCATGAATGAAATCCCATTCGCAATTGCTACAAAGAGAATAAAATACTCAGGAATACCATACAAGGGACATGAAGGACCTTTTCAAGGAGAGCTACAAACCACTGCTCAAGGAAATCAGAGGACACAAGCAAATGGAAAAACATCTCATCTTCATAGATAGGAAGAATCAAATCATGAAAATGGCCACATTTCCCAAAGTAATTTATAGATTCAATGCTATTCCCATCAGACTACCATTGAGAGTATTCACATAACTAGAAAAACTACTTTAAATTTCATATGAAACCAAAGAAGAGCCTGTATAGCCAAGACAATCCTTCGCAAAAAGAACAAAGCTGGAAGCATCATGCTACCTGACTTCAAACTACACTACAAGGCTACAGTAACCAAAACAGCATGGTACTGGTACCAAAACAGATATATAGACCAATGGAACCTCAGAGACCTCAGAAATAACACCACACATCTACAACAATCTGATCTTCAACAAACCTGACAAAAACAAGCATGGGGAAAGGATTCCCTATTTAATACATGGTAACTGGGAAAACTGGCTAGCCACATGCAGAAAACTGAAACTGGATCCATTCCTTACACCTTACACAAAAATTAACTCAAGATGGATTAAAGACTTAAATGTAAAACCAAAAACCATAAAAACTGTAGAAGAAAACCTAGGCACTACCATTCAGGACATAGGCAGTGGCAAAGGCTTCGTGACAAAAACACCAAAAGCAAAGGCAATAAAAGCCAAAATTGACAAATGGGACCTAATTAGACTAAAAAGCTTCTGCACAGCAAAATAAACTGGCATCAGAGTGAACAGGCAACCTATAGAATGAGAGAAAATTTTTGCAATCTACCTATCTGACTAAGGTCTAATATCCAGAATCTTAAGGAACTTAAAATATGCAAGAAAAAAACATCAAAAAGTAGGAAAAGGATATGAAGAGACACTTCTCAAAAGAAGACATTTATTTGGCCAACAAACATGAAAAATGTAAATCAAAACCACAAGGAGATACCATCTCATGCCAGTCACAATGGCGATTATTAAAGTCAAGAAACAATAGATGCTGGCAAGGCTGTGGAGAAATAGAAACACTTTTACATTATTGGTGAGAATGTAAATTAGTTCAACTATTGTGGAAGACAGTGTGTCAATTCCTCCAGGATCTACAACCAGAAATGCCATTTGACCCAGCAATCCGATTACTGGGTACATACCCAAAGGAATATAAATCATTCTATTATAAAGACACATGTACACGTATGTTTATTGCAGCACTATTTACAATAGCAAAGAACCGGAACTAACCCAAATGCTCATCAATGATAGACTGGATAAAGAAAATGTAGTACATATACACCATGGAATACTATGCAGCCATAAAAATAATGAGATCATGTCCTTTGCAGGGACATGGATGAAGCCATCATCCTCAGTAAACTAACACAGGCACAGAAAACCAAACACCACATGTTCTCTCATAAGTGGGAGTTGAACAATGAGAACACATGGACACAGGGAGGGGAACATCACACACTGGGTCCAGTTGGGAGGTTGGGGGCAAAGAGAGTGAGAGCATTAGGACAAATATCTAATACATGTGGGGCTTAAAACCTAGATGACAGGTTGATAGGTGCAGCAAACCACCATAGCACATGTATAACTATGTAATATGCATGTTCTGCACATGTATCCTGGAACTTAAAGTAAAAAAATAAACAGTAACTCTTCTGATCCATGAGCATGGGATGTCTTTTCATTTGTTTCTATGTTCTTCCATTTTTGTTATAAAGATATTTCACCTCCTTAGTTAAATTTATTCCTAGCTATTTTTCGATAACTCTAACAGATGAGATAGATTTGATTTCTTTTTCAGCTAGTTTGTTACTGGTGTATAGAAACACTACTGATTTTTGTATCCAGCCACTTTACCAAATTTGTCAGTTCTAAGAGTTTCTCAGTAGAATCTTTAGGTTATTCTAACTATAATATGTCATCTGCAAAGAGGAACAATTTGATGTTCTGTTTTCCAATTTGAATGCCTTTTATTTCTTTCTCTTGCCCAATTTCTCTAGCTAGGACTTCCAGTACTATGTTGAATAACAGTGGTGAAAGTGGGCATCCTTGTCTTGTTCCAGTTCTTAGAAGAAAAAAAGCTTTCAGCTTTTCCCCGCTAATTATGACATTAGCTATGAGTTTGTCATATATGGCCTTTGTTATGTTGAGGCATGTTTTTTCTATTGCTAAATTATTGAGAGGTTTTATCATGAAAGGATGTTGGATTTTATCAAATACTTTTTCTGTGTCTATTGAGATGATCTTGTAGTTTTAGTCCCTTGTATGTTGATGTGATGTGCACATTTATTGATTTGCATACATCAAACCATCATTGCATCCCTAGGATAAATCCCACTTGATTACAGTGTATTCTTTTTGGTGTGTTGTTGGATTTGGTTTCCTAGTATTTTGTAAAGGATTTTTGCATTTGTGTTCATCAGGGATATTGGTATCTGATTTTGGTATCATGATAATGCTGGCCCACTTGAATGAAGACTTCCTTCCTCTTCAATTTTTTCTAATAGTTTGAGAAGAATTGGTTTTACTTTACTGCTTCATTCTGCCAAATTTTTGAAGTCCTGGGCTTTTCTTTCTTGGAAAACGTTTTATTACTGATTAATTCTTGTTAGTCATTTATTTGTTCAGAATTTCTTGTTCTTTCTGATTCAGTCTTGTAAGGTTGTATGTATCTAAGACTTTGTCCATTTCACCTGAGCTTTCCAATTTGTTAGTGTGTAGTTTTTCACAACAAACTCTAACCATCATTTGTATTTCTGTGGTATCGTCTTTTTCATTTCTCATTTTTTTTTTAATTTGGGTCTTTTTTCTTGGTTAGTCTAACAGTTTATCATTTTGTTTCCTTTCAAAAATCAACTTTTTATTTTCTTGATCCTTTGTAACTTTTTTAGTCTTTATTTCTTCTTTGATTTTTATTCTTCCTTCTGATTTTTGGGTCAGTTTGGTTTTGATTTTTTAGTTGCTGGAGGTGCATCATTTGGTTGTCTATTTGAAATCTTTCTACTTTTTTGAGGAAAACATTTATTACTGTAAACGCCTCTTAGTGCTGCTTTAGTTGTTTCCCATAGGTTTAATAATGGTATGTTTCCATTTTCATTTAAGAAAAATGTTTATCTCATTAACGTTTTCATTTAGGAGCATGTTTTTATGTAGGAGCATGTTGTTTAATTTTCAAATATTTATACAGTTCTAAAATCCTCTCATTATTGATTTCTAGTTTTATTGCATTGTGGTCTAAGATACTTGATATAGTTTCAACTTTTGAAAATGTGTTGAGACTTACTTTGTGGTCTAACACATGGTCTATCATGGAGAATATTTCATGTACTGATAATAAGGTTGTGCATTTTGCAGCACTTGAATGAAATGTTCTCTAAATGTCTGTTAGATCCATTTGGTCTGTAGTGCAGATTAAATTCAATGTTTATTTATTTTAGTTCATCTGTCCGGTGCTAAAGCCAAGTGGTGGACTAGGCACATTGGCTCACACCTGTAATTGCAGCACTTTGGAAGGCAAAGGTGGGCCAATAGCTTGAGCTCAGAAGTTTGAGACCAGCCTGGGTAACATGGTGAAACCCTGTTTCTAGACCAATACAAAAATCAGCTGAGTGTGGTGGCATGCATCTGTAGTGCCAGCTGCTCTAGAGGCTGAGGTGGAAGGATCGTTTGAGCCCAGGAGATTGAGGCCACAGTGAACCAAGATCACATGGCCACTGCACTCCAGCCTGGGTGACAGAGTGAGACCCCATACAAAAAAATGATAAATATAAAATGGAGTGGTGGAGTCCTCAACTATTATTGCATTGGGGTCAATCTCTTTAGTTCTAACAGTAATTGTTTTATATAATATATCTGGGTGCTTCAGTGTTGGGTGCATTTATATTTACAGTTGTTACAGTCTTCTGCTGAATTGATCCCTTCATCATTATGTTAATATAATGACCTTATTTGTCATTTTTTATATGTTGTGGCTAACATTGTATTTTGTCTGATATAAGTATAGCTACTCTGGCACATTTTTGGTTTCTGTTTTCGTGTAGTAATTTTTTAGATCCCTTCATTTTCATTCTATGTGCATCTCTACAAATGAAGTGAGTTTGTTAGAGGCAGCATGTAGTTGGGTCTTTTATTTTTAATAAATCCATTCATCTAGTCTGTATCTTTTAATTAAGGAATTTAAACTGTTTACATTCAAGGATGTCACTGCTAGGTAAGGACTTCTATCATCTTGTAAACTGCTTTATGATTGGTTTGTATAGCTTTTGTTCCTTTCTTCCTCTTCTATTGCTTACCTTGATGATTTGGTAGTTTATTGTAGTGATGTTTGACTCTTTCTCTTTCTCATTTGTGTATCTGCTCTCCCAGTGAGTTTTTTAGTCTTGTGTATTCTCATAATGGTATTGTCCTTTTGCTTCCAGATGTAGAACTCCCTTAAGCATTTCTCACCGGGCCTGTCTAGTGGTGGTGAATTCCCTCCATTTTTTTCTTGTTTGGGAAAGACTTTATCTTTCATTTGTTTTTTAAGGATAGTTTTCAGCAATATTTCATTTTTTAAGGACTGCTTTCAGCAGTATTTTATAGTGTTTATGTACACATCTCATTTTAGTCATATCTCTAAATCCTATGTTTGATGTTGTTGTAAATGGTATTTTTAATTTTTTTTTTAGTTGGGGTATCACTCTGTCATCCAGGCTGGACTGCAGAGGCACAATCATATCTCACTGCAGCCTCAAATCCCTAGGCTGAAGTGATCCTCCCACCTCAGCCTCCTGAGTAGCTAGGATTATAGGCACATGCCATCATACCCAGCTAATTTCTTTTTGTATCATTTTTCTGTAGAGATGAAATGGAGTCTCTCTGTGTTGACCAGGCTGGTCTTGAACTCCTAGGCTTAAGTAATCCTTCTGCCTTGGCCTCCCAAAATGCTGGGATTATAGATGTGATATATATATTAGAAATTAAGTTTTAATTTCTAATTGTTTGTTACTAGTGTAAAGAAATGCAATTGATTTTGTCCATTGACCACATATTCTGCAGGCTTTCTAGACCCACTTATTAGTTCTAGTAACTTTTATGTGATTTCATTCTTAGATTTTCTATAGGTGATTTGTGTCACCAATAAAGACCATTTGACTTGCTTTCCAGTCCGGATGTCTTTCATTTTTTGTACTTGCCTCATTGTACTGGCTAGGACTTCCAGTACAATGTTAAATGGAAATGGTGAGAGCGGACATACTTGTCTTGCTCCTGATCTTAGAGGGAAAGCAGTTAGCCTTTTACCATTAAGTATGATGTTAGCTATAATTTTTAGTAGATACCTTTTATCAAATTGAGGATATTACCTTCTCTTTATGTATTGCTGAGATTTTTTTTATCAAGAATGACTGAATTTTGGTAAATGCTTTTTCTGCGTCTACTGAAACAGTCATACAGTTTTCCTTTCAGTTTGTTAATATGGTAAATTATATTGATAGATTAGGGTTTTTTGTTAACCAACCTTGCATTCCTGAAACAAACCCCACTTGCTCGTGGTATAAAACCCTTTGTATTTGTTGCTAGATACAAATTTTTTTTGAATTGGGGTTTCACTCTGTCACCCAGGCTGGAGTGCAGTGGCATGATCACAGCTCACTGCAATATTGAATTCCTGGACTCAAGCAATCCTTCCTTCCATCTCAGCCTCCCAAGTAGCTGGGATTATAGTGTGTACCACCTTGCCCAGCTAATTTTTTAATACTTTTTTGTAGTGATGAGGTCTTGCAATGTTGCCCAGGCTGGTCTTGAACTTCTGGCCTCAAGCACTTCAACCTTCCATAATACTGAGATTATAAGAGTGAGCTACCATGCCTGGCCCTAGATATAATTTTCTAATATGGCTGTTTAATATTTTATTTAGAATTTTTGGCAGTGTTCATGAGGGATATTGGACTGCAGGTTTTGTGGTTTGGTTTTTTTTTTCACAACATATTTGTTTTCTTTTGGTATCAGAGTAATATAGTATAACTTGCAAAGTATTTCTTCATATTTTCAGGAAGACTTTGAGTAGACTTGTTATTAATCTCTTCCTTAAATGTTTGGTAGAATTCACCAGTACCTCCATCTGGTACTAGAGCTTTACCTGCGGAAAGTTGTAAACTACAGATTCTATTTCTTTAATGAATTTAGGGCCATTTTTATTATCTATTACTTCTTGAGAGAGCTTTGGTATTTTGTATCATTTCAATTCTATTCACTTAAAAACACTTTAAAATTTTCATTTTGAATTTTTCTTTGACCACAGGCTGTTTGGGTCCAAGTTGTGGAGTTTCACAATATTTGTGGATTTTTCAGATACTGTTCTACATTGACTTCTGATTTAATTCCATTGAATCAAAGAACATGCTTTGAGTGATATGAATCCTTTAATATTTACTTAAACTTGTTTTGTGGACCAGAATACTGTGCATCTTGGTAAATGTTTTGTGTGCACTTCAAAAGAATGCATATTCTGCTATTATTGGGTTGAATGTTCTATGTCAAATAGATATTTGACAGTATTATTCAAATCTATATCCTTATGGTTTTCTACTTGTTACGTCAATTTTGCAATGGGGGTGTTTCACATTGCCGACTGTAATTGAAGACTTGACTGATGTGATTTTAGTCTCAATTTCATTTGTTGCTGCTCAATTTTACTAATTTTTTTCCTACTAATTTTATGTTTGGTTTGTTTTTTCTTTTCTAGTTCATTGAGGTGCAACACTAGGTTGTCTATTTAGAGTCTATATTTGTAATGTAGTTATTTATTACTACAGATGTTTCTCTTAGTGCTACTTTTTCTATCTCCCATAGGTTCTGGCATGTTGTATTTCCATTCTCATTTGCTTCAAGAACTTCTTAAACTTCATTCTTAATTTCTTCATTGACCCATTGGTCATCCAGGAACATGCTCCATTTCCAGGTGTTTGTATAGTTTCCAGCATTTCTCTTGTTATTAATTTATAATTTTGTTCTGTTGTGGTTAGAAAAGATACTCGTTATGATTTTAACTTTTTAAAACTTGTTGAGACATGTTTTACAGCCTATTATATGGTCTATCCTGGAGAATGTTCCATGTACTGATGAGAAGAATGGGTATTTTGTAGCAGTTGGATAAAATGTTCTGTGAATATCTGTTAAGTCCATTTGATCTAGAGTATAGTTTAATTCTGAGGTTTCTTTGTTGATTTTTCTGTCTGAATGATCCAGCCATTCCCAAAAGTGGAGTGTTGATGTCCCTTACTATTATTATGTTATAGTCTACCTCTCCTATTTAGATCTAGCAATATTTGCTTTATACGTATAAGTATCCTGCTATTTGGTCATATATATTTATAATTGTTCTCTTTCTGAATTTACTCTTTGCTGAATTATCATTATATCATAATTTCCTTTGTTTCTTTAGTTTTTCACTTAAAGTCTATTTTATCTGATCTAAGTATAGTTAGTCTTGATCTGTTTCCGTTTCCATTTGCATGGAATGCTTTTCCCATCCCTTCACTGTTAGTCTACGTGTGCCTTTGTAGATGAAGTGAGTTTATTGTAGGCAACATATAGTTGGGTCTTATTTATTAATCCATTCGGCCACTCTGTGTCTTTCATTTGGTGAATTTAGTCCATATACATTCCATGTATATGGAATGTATATTATTGCTAGTTATTATTGCTAGGTAAGGCCTTCCTACTGCCATTTTATTACTTATTTTCTAATTGTGTAGTGTACCTTCTCACTTCCTTTCTTATATTTAGTGGTTAAGTGATTTTCTTTGGTAGTATGTTTTAATTTACTGCTTTCATTTTTTGTATATCAATTATAGATTGTTGCTTTAGGTTACCATGAAGCTTACAAAAAACTTGCTGTAGTTATAACAAGTTATTTTAAAGTGATACCAATTTAACTTTTATTGCAGCAGAAGAAAAGAAACAAATCAAAAAGGAAAAAACAACACATATACTTTAATTCTCTTCTGTTCCTACATTTTGAATTTTTGATGTCGCAGTTTACATTTTTATATTGCCTACCTCAAAAATTTTGTAGCTATTAATAGTTTTGTCTTTTAATCTTCTTACTAAAGATATAAATGGTTTAAATGTCATGATTACAATATAAGAATCACATTAGCATTATTTTTCTTATGGTTTTAAGAACTTTAGCATTTATTTTAGGATAGGTCTGGTAGTGATAAATTTTCTCTGGGAAAGTCGCATCTCCATTTCTGAGGAATAACTTTGCTGGGTTCAGTATTCTTGGTGGGCAATTTTTTTCCTTTAGCACTTTGAATAATCTTATCCCACTCCCTCCTGGCCTGTAAAATTTCTGCTGAGAAGTCTGCTGACAGGTGTATTGGATATCCTTTATTGTTATTTGCGTTTTTTTCTTGCTCTTTCACTGTTTTTAGGATTATCTTTGCCTTTGACTTAGTGAGTTTAATTATAATATGTCTTGAGGTCTTCTTATTTGGGTTGAATCTGATTGGTGACTTTTGACTTTCATGTACCTGGATATTTATATTGTTCTTCAGGTTTAGAAAGTTCAATTCTTTCTTTAAAGAAGCTTGCTACCTCTTGTCTTTCTCAGTTCTCTCTTTATCTCCACTAACCCAAATATTTGCTCTTTTGATGTTGGTCCATAGTTCCCATAAGCTTTGTTCATTCCTTCTCATTCTTTTTTTTTTTTTTTCTCTTTGTTCTGTGTTTTTTATTTTATTTTATTTTATTTCTTTTTTTTTTTTTTTTTTTTTGAGACGGAGTTTCACTCTGTTACCAGGCTAGAGTTCAATGGCATGATCTTGGCTCACTGTAACCTCTGCCTTCTGGGTTCAAGTGCTTCTCCTGCCTCAGCCTCCCAGGTAATTGGGACTACAGGCATGTGCCACCACACCCAGCTAATTTTTTGTATTTTAGTAGCAACAAGGTTTCACTATGTTAGCCTGGATAGTCTCGATCCCCTAACCTCGTAATCCACCTGCCTTGGCCTCCCGAAGTGCTGGGATTACAGGCGTGAGCCACTGAGCCTGGCCCTGACTGTATTTTCAAATAGTCTGTCTTTGAGCTCACTGGTGCTTTCTTCTTTTTGATCAATTCCTCTGATGTTCTCCATTGCATTTTTTCATTTCATTCATTGCATTTTTTACCTCCAGAATTTGTGTTTAATTTTATTTTTTAAATCTTTCTGTGAACTTTCTCTGAGAGATTTCTCTGAGCTTTCTCAAAGTTCATTGAGCTTCCTTAAGACTATTGTTTTGAATTATTTGTCTGAGAGATCACACATTTTCATCATTTGAGGGCCAGTCTTGGTGCCTTACTTTGTCCCTTTGACATCATATTTCCCTGAATGTTCTTGATACTTGAAGTGTGATGATATCTGCACATTGAGAGATTAAATATTTGTTTGAGTCTTCCTAGTCTGGCTTTGTTTGTGCCTGTACTTCTACAGAGGACCTTCCAGGGATTCTAAGTGTTAATTCTGACTATTGTGTTCCCTTTCTGTGATCACCACAGTCATCTCAGCACTAGAGGATGCTCTATACCCAGGCTTGCTGTGAGTCTCTGGCTTTCTGGCCCAAATGGACCTGGGGAAGACCCAAGGACAGTACTTGTGTTATGTGGGAACACTGGCCACCAGGGACCTGAGTCCTGAAGACCGTCCTAGTGGCCCAGACAGGTTTACTTCCAAGCAGGTTTCTGCATAGGTTGGGTCCCCAACTGTAGCAAGAGGGGCAGAATTTGAGACTAGACCCTTTCGGAATCTGCTGTGGGAAGGAGGCTGATGGGCCTTTCTCATTAGCTGAGACAGGCATGTGTTACCCAGCAAGTCTCTGTACAGCTGGAGTAGTTTCTTGCTCATAAGAAGAGGAGCTAGAGCCAAGACTGGGCCTCCTCAGGGTCTGCTATGAGATGGAGGCTGGCATGCCTGCCACATTGGCTCAAATGGGCATGCATCTTCTAGTAAATCCCTGCACATACAGGATAGTTCCCCAACTATCAGCAAGAAGAACTGGAGCAGAATCCAGGCCCTCATAGGAACTGCTGTGAGACAGATACTGAAGGGCTCAGTCTCAGCTCAGAGGGGTGAGTGTCACCTAGCAAGTTCCTGTACAGATAGAATAGTTACTGGACTGCAGAGAGAGGGTCTGGAGCTATGACTGGGCCCTCTTGGGATAGAAGCTGGAGAGCCCAGTCTTGTATCAGAAGGCGTGTTTCCCAGGAGGACACTGCATCAGTAGATAGTTCCATGACTGCAACAGGAGGTGCTGGACAGGGCTCCCTGCAGGTCTTAGCACAAACAGGATAGTTCTTTCACTGTCTTCAGTCTCTTTTGTCTAATATTGGTAGATCCACTCCAACTCTTATGGTTACTGTTTGCCTTATCTATACTTACATGTTTAAGCTATTGTTTATTTATATTTGAAATGCATTTCTCATAGGGAGCATATAGTAGAGCCTCACTTTTTTATCCAATCTGATTATTTTTGCCATTTAATAAGAGTATTTTAGACTATTTACATTTAATATGATTATTGATATAGTTTGGTTCGAAATACTACTTTTCTGTTTTCTATTTGTCCTGTCCGATCTTTGCTCTCTTTTTTATCTGCCTTCTTTTGGATTTATTAAACATTTAAATGGTTCCGGTTTCTCTTTTGCTGGTTTATTAGCTATTACTTTTTATTGTTTAATTATTGCTTTAGTGTTTGTAATGCACATGTTTAAGTTACCATCATCTAATTTCAAGTGATATTATGCCACTTCTATAAGGAATAAAAACCTTATAATAGTATACTTCCATTCCTCTCCTCTGACTTTCGTGTTATTGTAATCAAACATTTTAATTTTACGTATGTCATTCACACATCACATTGTGATTTTTGTTTTAACAATTATCTTTAAAAGAGATTTAAGTAATAAAAATTACATGTTTACCCATGTGGTTGTCATTTCTAAAGCTCTTCATTCCTTTGTCTATATTCCTTGTGTTTTTGCTTATGGTGAATTCTTTTAGGATTTTTAAGTCTAAAAATATCTTTATTTCCCATTTGTTTTGGAATGATACTTTTGCTGGGTGTATATTTCTAACTTGACAGTTTTTAGAACTTTAAAAACATTGCTCCACTATATTCTCACCTGCATTATTTCCAGTGAGAAATCTGCCATCATCCTTATTTTTGTTTCTTTATATGTAATGTGCTTTTTTCCCTGTGGCTTTTTTCAAGATTTGTCTTTATATCACTGGTTTTGAGCAGTTTGGTTATAATATGCCTTGATGTAGTTTCTTCATTTGTGCTTGGGGCTCACTTAGCTTTTTGGATACATGGGTTTATGACTTTCACTAAATGTGGGGAATTTTTAGCCATTATTTTTCTCAAATATTTTATTTGCATCATACTCTGTGTCTTCTCCTTTAGGGACTCCAATTACACATATTTGGACACTTAAAGTTGCCCTATAGCTTTTTTTCTTTGCTCTTTTTTATTTGTGGGTTTTTTTTTTTTTTCAAATTTTTCCAGTTTATTTTATTCTGAATAGTTTTATTGCTAGCTCTTCAAATTCGCTGTTTTTTCATTCTGCAATATCTAATATGCCGTTAATCTCATCTAGTATTTTTTTTATCTCACATATTGTAGTTTTTTATCTATCTCTAGAGGTTCAGTTTTGTGTCTTTTTAAATATATATTACATGTTTCTACTTCACTTTTTGAACATTTGAAACACAGTTGCAGTAACTGTTCTACTAAATAGCTATTCCTGTCAATTCTAACATCTGTGCTAGTTCTAGGTTGGTTTCAATGATCTCTTCATTATGGGCCTCATTTTCCTGAGTCTTTACATGTCTGGTTGGTTTTTATTGAGTGTTGAAGGCTGGATATCTTTGTACTTTGTAAATATTCTTAAGCTTTGTTTTAGGATGTAGTTGCGTTACTTGGAAACAGTTTGATCATTTTTTTGTTACTGTTTTGCTTTTAATATGGGATCAGGTCAGTGCTCAGTCTGTGGCTAAGTATGAGAAATACTTCCGGGTATTCAACCCAATGCCCTGTGAATCTTGAAGTTTTCCAGACTGGCTGTTAGAAAGTGGCAATATTCCTGGCTTTATGTGACTGCTGTGCAGCATCATCTCCAGTTTTTTTTAGGTGGTTAATTTCTGAGCCTTGAAAATAGTTTTCTCACATGACTGTTGGGTGAGTCCCTTTTGCATTGCTATAAAAGAACACCTGAGGCTGGGTAATTTATAAAGAGGTTTATTTTGCTCATAGTTCTGCGGCCTATGCAAGAAGCGTGGCACCAGCATCTGCTTCTGGTGAGGCCTCAGGAAGCTTACGATGATGGTGGAAGGTGAAAGGAGAGCAGGATGTCACCTGGCAAGAGACACAGCAGGAGAGAAAGCGGGGAAGGCAACAGCCTCTTTTAAACAACCAGCTTTTGCATGAACTTGAAGAGCAAGAACGAACTCAGTACCATGGGAAGGGCACCAGGTGTTTGTGAGGGATCCACCCCCAAGACTCAAACATCTCCCACGAGGCCCCATCTCCAACACTGAGGATCACATTTCAACATGAGACGTGGAGGACACGGACATCTAAACTATATCAGATGTGCTGCCCAGTACTCAGCTGAACCCTTGAGGGACCTCCTGCAAATCTCTAGAGTTCTCTCCTCTGCCGTACTCTGTCTTGCAAATTGTGGGCACCTTGGTCTCCCTGTACTTCAGCAGCAGAAGTGCTCATGGGCAAGTTACTTAACTTTTCTGAACTGTAATTTTCTCATCAATAAAGAAAGGATAATAGTATTTAGCTTATGATTTTATCATGGGAACTGAATGAGACTGATGTTTGTACAGCACCTGGCACTTGGCAAATACTCAGCAATATCTGGGTCTTCCCTGTCTATGCACCTGGTTGTTATTTCTTCCTGATTTTTGCCTTGGGTTTGCAGCCTGATTCCTGGCTGGGCTTTGGGTTGGGTTCTGTATAATGATCAACCAAAGCAGGTAATCACTCAGGAGCCATTCAGGTTTTAACTTGATGAGCTTCAGGATTCTGCTGTTCAAGTGACATTCGGGTACAAATGTATCCTCCTTTAATTAGACATTTATTTTCTCCGAGATCTCATTCAGTCCAACCTACAAGGATAATCTGGATTCATCTGTTTGTAGTATGAATGTTGGCAGACTCTAGAAGGTCTGGTGTGTGGGGAAAAGAATTTGCGGGAACCAGTGCTTTTGCAACCCTGGCATGGTTCTGCTGGGGTTTCCTACTGGGTCGTGAACTTCAACCTTTTACTTCCCCTTTTCATTTTTCCTCAGATTTCCCAAGGAGCTACATGAAGAGCAGATGAGTGTTTGTCAGAACATAACCACTTCTCTTTTATCTTCTCTCCCGTGGTAGTGTCTGGAGGTCGCAGCCGCCTGCATCTCATTGATCTCGGCAGCTGTGGGAAAGCACTTAGCAAAAATCGAGACGGAGGCTCAGGGCTGTGCCTCTCACTGTCTGCTCTGGGCAATGTCATCCTGGCTCTCGTCAATGGCAGCAAACACATTCCATACAAGTAAGTGACTCTTCTACTCAAAGAATGCGGCGGGGTCAGCATGGTGTGGGACGCTTGGTTTGGTGCCATCTCTGAGGTGTGCCGCAGAGGGACAGTCTGGACTTCAGTAGAAATTCAGTGCCAGAGGTCAGCCTTGGCTAACAGTTGTGTAATCCATGATCTTCCAAATTCAAAACTTTTGGAAATACTGAAATCCATTCCAGTTCTAACTTTAGGCTGCTCAAAGGAGAGGAAGTAGGAAATTATCTCACTTGAGGTCTTCACTCGCCACTGAAGGTCATTGTCACCGTAATAAAGAGGCATCTGTTTCATATTGATGAGAGTGAGGGTGACAGACTGGCTCACCCTTCGGGGTAGGGCCACCAGACTTAACCAAAAGAAGATATAGGATATCCAGGCAAATTCGAATTTCAGATAACCAGCAAATAAGATTGTATTGTAAGTATGTGCTTCAACATTGCACGGGACACTCCTGGTGTCACATATTGTGTCTGGCAACCCTCCCTAGGGAGCTTAGAAAGCTTGAGAAGTCACCACCCAGCTTCCCATGCAAATGTTCGTTCACCTCCAGGATCCTTCCCCTCTCTTTATTACTGCTCCAGTACAATCACATGATCGCCACTCCTATGTCTGGCAGAGACAAAGCCACTCTTCACCACCATCACCCCAAACCAGTGTTGTCACTGGACAGTGTGGTGGGCACGTGGCTGGCTGTCCAGGCTCCTTCCAAGGCCCGGCAGAGAGAGCCTCGTACCAGCTGCATGAGCCTCCATTCTTCCTATTGCTTACATCACGGAAACGCAAGGCTCAGCATGATAGAACCTGTATACAAGTGTATTATACTTTTGACTCATAACCAGTGATGAAAGTCTGGTTAAACCTCTCTGGTTGAGCCTGTCCTCACCTGTTTAAATGGAAAAAACACTGACCTTACGGCATTGCTGCGAGGATTCACTAAATATATGTGGATTCATGGTTTATCTGTAAAAATCCTGCAAAACGTAAGTTACCATCATGTGGGAAGAAAAAGTCAGGCAGTGTGTCCTATCATTACTGAGACTCAGGATGAGTGCTGGAGTTTTTGTTTCCCTCTGCCCTCTGTCACTGCCAGACCCCCCCACCAAATACACTGTGAGTTTATTTGTTACCAGGAGGCCATTACTGGACTGACTTTAGGAGCTTAAATGGTGATTATCATCCTGTCCATCTCAACTCTTGAAATTTGGGAATCCTAGCTGGATAAACACAGAAATGGTTTTCCCAGCTCTTGTAACAACCCTTTTCTATGGGGAAAAAATTCGAGTTGAAGAATTAGAGAGTTTCATTTGATGTCATTTCTGTAGTTGAATAAATTCAACTTGTGGGGAGAAAGGGCAGGGGAGGGAAGCCGCTGGAGCTGGAAGTGAAGGGAAGTTACCGGTTTCCATAAAAGGAGAATCGTGTCTGTTAATGCCATGACTTCACACATCGTGATGTAGATAAAATTCCAAGTTGCGCCTTGTTAGGGGGTCATCGATTACATATTTTCCTTATAGCTTTTACACTGCTTCTGCAGGGCGACATGCTTTTATGAACTCTCTAAGTAGTTGTTGAATTGATAGTGGGAAAGATGAATGTACACATATGAAATTATTTTTAATTTAAATGAAGTAACTTCCTTTTAGTTAGAGTTGGGTTTTATCATAAACGAATAGGGAAACACTAAAAATTGTTTCTATGGCCCAGCGTGGTGGCTCATACCTGTATTCCCAGCACTTTGGGAGGCAGAGGCAGGAGGATTGCTTGAGCCCAGGAGTTTGAGACCAGCCTGGGCAACGTGAGGAAAACCTGTCTCTACAGAAAATACAAAAATTTTGTATTGCATTGTGTTGCATGCTTGTAGTCCCAGCTACTTGGGAGGCTGAGGCGGAAGCGTTGCTTGAGCCCAGGAGCCAGAGGTGAGTTGAGATCACGCGACTGCACCAGCCTCGGCAACAGAGTGAGACTCCATCTCAAAAAAAAAAGTTTGTGTTTACCATAGAAGCCTCTTGTTAATTAAGCATATTTTTAACATCAGCTGGCCCTACCAACTGGCCACTTGCCCTCTCAGGTGACACCTCCACTCACCAGTCCCTGCAGACAGCTGCCTGCCTTCATTCCCGGAGTCCCCTTCCTTCTACTCTGGCACTGAGAGAATGATCATTAAAGTGTTTCTGTGTCTCAAGTTAAGCACAGACTAACATCCACGCTGTATCAGCACAAGATCCAGTCCTGGAGCTGTCCTGTGGCCTGGTTGAGTTCTTGGTCACGGGTACAGACCGTCACCAACTGCCCTTGCCCTGCTGTGCCTCACACCTCATTGAGACCTTGCTGGGCCGCCTGGTGCTGGAAACACGGTGGCCTGGCCATGCAGCCAGCGCCGTCCTCCCCACAACATCCACCGGCCGGTGCATTTGTTCCGTCATCCCTCCGTGTCCTTAATGTCCTTTATTGTGTGTGATCCTCAAAAGACCGTTGCCATAATGTTTTCCGCCTAGGTTCAATATTTGGCATCTGCAAATTTACATTTGCAAAGTGATTAGTCCACTAGAAACTGTCCTCTTTTGAGGTACCGGAAGATAAGGCAAAGATGTACTCAAATCACCCAGCCGGTGGGTGGCAGGATCAAACTGCCTCTTCCTCACAGCTTCAGAAGCCCTGACAGTTCCCAGCCACCCTGCAGACCCACGCCCCCTTCTCGGCAGGCTCTGTAATGCAGGAGCTGCCTTTGCTCAGCACAGCAGGGGAGCCCAGCACAGCAGGATAGCCCCGCGTTCTTTTATCAAGTCCGTGAGCGCTCTGAAGCCACATTATGTGGCATTTTGTTAGCTTGCAGGGTGTCAAAACTTGTCGTTGCAGTGGGTTCCTTAGAGAAGGGAAAGCTTCCTGTGCATTTGGTTTCCTCTTACTCCTCCTGCTCACTTACAAGGTGAAAAAAATAGAAAACCAAATTCTGCATTCTTTCCCCTCCCCGCCCCTCCAAAACAGACACCCCACCACCTCTTCGTCTGTCTTCCCAGGCAACTCTGTGCTGGGAACCTGCATGACGCATGCTTGCTTCTAGGAAATTCGCTGGAATGTGCACAGAGGGGCTGTAGCCTGTCTTCATGCCTCTCCATCATTGTGCCAGACTATTTGTCACATGAGCAAGCTGGAAAGTGCGTCTGCATTCATTACCCATCCCGGCTCTCCCACAGGCCTCCTCCATGTGCGCCGAATGGTTCTGACTTTGCAAATGATATTGCCCTTGAAGACGCAAGAGGCGTGCAGCAGATTCCCGACCTCAGCCATCACACGGCGCAGGCTTGCCGGCCAGTCCAGGTGCCGTCAATCAATCCTAAGCGGTGGCACCACTCAGGAAAGCATGCAGGGAGGGCAGGGAGACCACCAAGGGCTCCACCCCCCTCGTCAGTTCTGCGCTGACAGGCTGCACAAATTCCTGTCTAATTTTGGGGAGCTTCCACGTCCAGGGAACCCTGCCCTCATCCGAGCATTGTGACACTGCATTTGCACATTTTCTTTCACCATTCATTTGTTACAGTCATTTGCTATTCCTTTCCACTCTCGGCAGCAAGGTGCGAAGAGTCTTCCTATTTAATGGATGTGACTTCTCAGGCCAAAACCCAGTGTCCCGGGTACATACCACCGGAGCGGGCCCCCAGAAGGGCCACCCCAAGGATCTGTCAAGGTGAACTGGGCTTGAGCTTAAGGGTATTATGTCCCAGCTCATCTGAAGGACCACAGCCTTTCTAGACGCAAGTTCTAACCATCACGCAATTCTCTCAAAATAGAATTTCTGGTCCTCTTCGATGTGGCCTTGTCAAGGGCACAGACCCTTAGGAAGGAAGTACACCTTTCACGCAGGGCTCCTGCAAGCCCTGAAGCCTTTACCTTCATTTATAACTGTTACTCCTCATGGAGAAAGAATTCCTTTAATGGGTCCTAGGACCTGTTTGCTTATTTGCCAACATGGTATTTCTAAACGCTTGGTTTCTAAACAACAGCTAGTTGCTAATGTCTTGGCTGACCTTTAACAAGAGCTCGGGGAAAGTCATCCTGGGACCCTCTCATGTCGTGTCTGTCTGAGATGCTTCTCCCAATCATCTTGAAAAATGGTCTTCCTAACTGTCCCATGGTGGACATGATGCCCAGCCCCTCCCTCTTCCGGGCTTGGTCTGTGCTTCAGACCCAGACCTAATCCCTGTTTGTTGAGATCAGTCACTGAGGCACACTGGGTTTCAGCAGCCGTGCTGAGCTCACCGCCTCCTCTCTCTGGTGGAGTCAAGGGAGCAGGTGGGTGGAGCCTGAGGCATTTGTGATCCCAAGCTGCAGGCCACGAGCAAACACCGCAGGCAGTATCCGCTTCCAGAAGCCTGAGTTCCACAAAAGCGATGAGGACGCCCATCCCCAGGGGCTGTGATGGGAACTCTTTTCCTCCTAAGGCCCCAGTGAGGAGTCAGGAACCAAGGTCATCTTTAAGCTCGTAGCATCGGAGCACAGCAGTTCATTCAAACCACAGGCAGCAGTAGAAGCTTAAGTTCAAGTCAGGGACTTGAAGGGGATTCTGGGTATTTACCCAGAGGATTATAAATCACTCTACTCTAAAGACGCATGCACACATATGTTCATTG
>CAUYLG010056354.1:0-18624 GCA_963573385.1 Cacajao melanocephalus | reverse complement strand
CAATCAATCTATTACCTTCTCCCGCCCACCTCTCGATAGCCCCACTGGGCTACCAATGGCAGCTTGCCAAGTCCAGGTCCAGTCTCTCTAAGACCAATGCAGTTGCCCATGCTTTGTTTCCCCACTGACCAATCTATTGCCCTCACCCCCTATAAAACCCCACGCCCAGAACGGCCGGGCACAACTTCTCTTGCCCCTCTCTCTCTCCCTCCCCCGGGACCACAGAACCTCGCCCGGGAGCTGAATAAACTGGAATTTAATTTGTCTCATGCTGGCCTCTGTTTCCTCATTTTAAACTCGGCAATAACCTTACAAGAATAACCTTACAGAGAGGGCCTCTGCTTTCCTCAATCTACCTGTTCAAATGTTAATCCCATCCAAAAACACTCACAGACACACCTGGAAATAGTCTAACCAAATATCTGGGCACCCCATGGCCCAGTCAGGTTGACACAAAGTTAACCATCATGTCGCAGAAGGCCTTTGATTGGGTGGCTTTCTGGCTGAGTCCTGGTTCCCTCTTCTCCCACCTCCTAACCTCCTCGCTTCTTTCCTACTCTCCCAGTCTCTTCCTCCACCCTTCTTTTCTCCCTTCCAGCCTAGAGGAGGCTCTGGGTCACCCCTCCGCTCCCCAGCATTGCAGTCTCCAGTGGAGGAGCCCCCTGGCTCAGGAGGGCTACCTTCTCACAGAGACCCTGGGCCAGCGGAGAAGCGAGTGGCAGCCTGGGTGACACAGCAAGACTCTGTCTCAAAAAAAAAAAATGCAAACAAATGGGTTGCCACGCTAGTTACCCCACAAACCTGAGGTCCATGTAAGCATCCTTACAACTCCAGGTAAGAGCCACTATTGTCCCAGCTTTGTAGATGAGGAAACTGAGGCTCAGAGAAAGCAGGTAGATTACAGGAAGCAACTGAGGCAGAAAGACTTGTGGCTACTGGACTCCAAAGCCTACGCTCTTGGTTCTGCTCATAGTTCATGTATATTACAGGCATTCTCTGTATGAGATGCTGGACCAAGCCTTTTATGCAGATTCCCTCCTTTAAGCCACTCAAACTGTATGAGGCAGGTACCATTATTACCTACCCTTTATGATTTCATTACTTCCATTTGGCCATTGAGAGAGCTGGTTGGAGTCTGGAAGTAACTTTCTGGGAGGAGGCAGCCTGTCAGTGATGGAGCAGGATTTGGCCACAGGCCCTCTGACCCCTGCATGCACCGTCTCTCCTACCTACATTCCCTTCTTAAGTCAGCAGGTGCAGGCCTGCAAAGGACAGCGTGGAGGGACACATTTCTTCAGGCTGCATGCTGAGCTCCTGGAAGAGCAGCCTGCAGTTGCTATATGCACCCAAGATGACTTGATCTCAAGCCTCAAATCCAACATCTCAGATCCCCCCATGAAGAGTTAATATCTTGTCTTACTGACTTGCTCTGAAGACCTTATGACGGGAGGATTCCAGCATCACAATCGAATTCATCGGTAATGAATGCTGTGATGACAGCGGGTACCACTAGTACAGCCCTGGACCTGGGCAAGAGGGGCCCTACCTTGGGTCCACTGCTTCGGGGATCTGCTCCAGTCCTCCAGCTGTGCTCTTCCCCAGGGAGCAAGGAATCTATGGCCACCCGGAGCATGTCCCCTTCTAGAACATTTTCTGGGTACTTGGAGCCCCAGATTTCTGGCAGAAATGATTCCAAGCTTGGATGTGGGCACCTTCCCAGCATCCCTGCTTTCGACCAGACTGAGTGTCCCCTCAGGATGCTGGTGGGGAATGTGGGTGGGATGTCCACACAGGTACGCATAGACCCCTAAGGAACAGGATGGAGCTGGGGATTGGCGATCAGCTCAGCTGTCCCCACAATACCATATTCTGCGGCAGATTTCCAAGAATTTCATAATTTACTATTTAAACCTGGCCTTCCAAGTCATTAAGAAGGTACTTTTGTCAAGATAACTGGTTAGAATATGTTCTTTCATGGTTTATCTGCATCTGTGACTTGTAAATATTGAGAGATCAGTGTCTGGAGGGTATTTGCACTCTCGTCCTGGCTTCACAGATGTTACAGGTGACTCTGGGTACCACAGCAGGGACCAACAGGAGGCCACATGCCCTGGCTGTGGCCTCAGGATGCAGTGACACTTCAACCTTGCAGTACTGGTCCAAACTAGGCTTTATCTTGGAAGAGAGACTAAGAAATGCATGTGCACAGACTGCTTTCCCTGGTGACAGAGAAGGGTTTGCACAAAATATCCATACCTCCTCTCATCCTCTGCCTCCTCTCATCCTGCCACTGCCTCCTCTCATCCTCCCCCTCCTCCCCAATGTCCCTGCAGGCTCAGATGGTCAAACTTAAAGGCACGAATCCTAAGTGCAGTCAGTGGCTGGGGCAGGTGGTTTTCCAACTCTATTAAATTTAACTGGACCCAGAGCACATCCAGGCTCTGAGTCTCATTAATATCCTGCCACTGCCCACTGAGCCAGCCACCAGCCCTGTGCCTTGGCCATAAATTCCTTTTTAGTGGCCTCTAGTGGCCTTGAGTGTTAAGTAATTTATTATTTGCAAAGTGGTCTATTCAGACACCCCTGTGGTGAAACCTACCCAAAGCAAACCCCTGTAGGTTTCATTTGCCTGCAATCCATAAGGTATCTTTGTTCTTTAAGTCCTCAGGCCAGTAAACACACATGCAAACTTTACATTGTTTTTCCATGGAAAAGATTTTTTTTTTTTAAATAAAAAGACCGCTGTTCTCTGCTGTTTGCAAATGCAATTTATTTTTTATAAACACACTTTTCCAGGGTGACAATGAGTTATTATAATTTGGCCTTGGAAAAAAAAAACACAAGGTACTTTTAGGGTAAAACTTTATACCCACATTCAGGACCAGTAGGCATGAACTCATTTGCTCTCTGTAGTGCCACTGGAACTTGAGCTGGGAGTTGGATTTCTGAGAATCATTCTCTCAGAGTTTGACACTCAGCACAGGGCTCTCATCCCCATCTGAGCCTCTGATTGTGAATCATCACAGCAGGAAGCAATTGCCTGTTAACTGGTGTCCAACGAAGCCCTTCAGTGGAGCGTCCCTTCTGTCCTCACAGCCCAGTGGCCTTGGACATGCTATGGATCCTCTTAGGGCCACAGGTCCTCCTCTGGAAAACAGTCACCCTGACTTCTTGGCAGTCAGAGCGCAGTGAGCTTAATGAGAGGGACTTCCCCACAAATGTGGGCTCCTTTCTCTCCTCCTCCAGAATCCTGGAGGTGCCTCCTCGAGAATTACCAGGTGCATGGAAGAGGATGCAGTTGCCAGAGGACCCAGCATCAGAGCCCAAATCCCAGAATCAGCTAACAGAACCCAGAGCCAGCAGCCTGAAGACCTCAGTTCTCATTTTGACTGTTTCATAATTAGTCCCCAGGCCCCCCTGCTGTTGGCTTAATGACCCAGCTGCACTTCAGTGCTTGAGAATCTGCATAAATGTCAGAGGCGGCTTTTACACATGTGACCCACACGTCCCCAGAGTCCACTCACCTGGGCATACAAATGAGGCCACATGAATATCCAGATTATGCCATCCTGGTTATCCCACTGCCTGAATGCAACATTTCGCCCTCATGAAAGTGCTCCCTCCCATGCTCCAGCCTGCAGGCATTAAGGACTTCTGGGGATGGGGAGGCTTTCTTGAGCTTGAAGCCAAGCCTAACTCATGACCATGGAGTGTCCAGGGTATCTGCCGAGGACTTACCATTACCCTGGGACAGTGTGGCCTCACTGACCCTCTTGGGGTCCCCTTCCTGAAGCTGTCCACCCTGCCCAGGTGTTCGTTTGTTGTTTGTTTATTTTTGAGGCAGAGTCTCGCTCTGTCATCCAGGCTGCAGTGCAGTGGCACGATCTCGGCTCACTGCAACCTCTGCCTCCTGGATTCAAGTGATTCTCCTGCTCAGCCTCCCTAGTAGCTGGGATTACACGCATGCACCATCACGCCTGGCTAATTGTTGTGTTTTTAGTAGAGATGGGGTTTCACCTTGTTGGCCAGGCTGCTCTTGAACTCCTGACCGCAGGTGATCCGCCTGCCTCGGCCTTCCAAAGAGCTGGGATTACAGGTGTGAGCCACCGTACCCGGTTCCTGGCCAGCTGTTTAATTCCAAATTGCCAATCCCTGGAGGTGCCCTCATAGAATGAGCTTCCTTTCAGCTCGTACTCACCCCACAGGACCACAGTGTTTCTCCCGGAAACAGGGACAGTGTCCCCTCTGTGAGGTCAGACCCACTCCCTAGGCCAAGCTCAGGGCCATATTTCCTCCTATCGCTCCAATTTCCCCATCCCTGCAGTTTCTTCTCTGGACACCAAAACCTCCCTTTCATCAGCCTCCTCCACTCAGGTTAATCCATGTAAGACATTATGTTCTTTGGGGCAGGGAATGTCCTGAAACCACAACAGCTGGCCAGCTTCCTAACTCCAGATCAGGCTCAGGTAGGACAGTGCATGGCTGTGAGTCTGCACCTGTGCTCCTTCCTGATCACCGGGGAAGCTGCAAGGTTCTTTCTGCGGGTGACCAGGAATCCGTGGACTCCATACACCCTTAGGAGCTGCTGCCTTGAAACAACAAGAAATACAGGGGCTGGGGCCCCACAGGACATCTCCCCTTCTCCCCCTGGAATCCTCTGTTCCCAGAGATGCCCTAGACTGTAAGCCCCATGAGGTCAGGACTAGTGTGTGTCACTCCTCAGTAAATACCAAGTCTTGACCCAGGCCTGGCAGACAGGAACCCTCGATTGTAGCATGAACTGAGGAACCCATGCAGCTCCTAACCTGCAGAGGGCCGTACCGTGTGGCCTGCCTTCAGGAAGTGAGGCCAACGTGGGTTGAGGAGCGTGGCAGAGTCCAAGCTGGGGTGCAAGATAGAGTTTATTGCAGTTGATCTTTTCAGAAACCCAAAACTATTGAAGTCGTTCTAACAGAATATTTGGGAGTAATGTTACCCAAGTATTAGAATAGCAGAGTCGCAAAATATTCAAGCCAAATATCAGAGGATTCACATTCTACCTGAGTATTTAGGGGGCAGCTGAGCTGGGCCCGCTGCTCACCCAGCTGGCATTTAGGCTCTGTAGTGCTGTCATGAGAGGTCCCATACTTTGCCACCCTACCCGGTCCCTGTCCCCATCACTCATGCCCTTCAGCCCCTCGGTCCTCCTTTGGTTCCTGACCTGGGCCTAGCTTGGTCCAGCCCGAGGGTCCTTGCACCTGGCTGTCCCCTTGCCTGGGATGCTTTCCCTCCAGATCTTTGCTCCTTCTGGACCTCCAGGTCTCAGCTAAAAGGTCACTGTCTCGGAGAGGCCTTCCCTGCCCATCCCGGCCAAAGAAACTCTCACTTGTTGCCGCTCTCTGTAATGCTGAATTTTAGGTGTCAGCTTGGCTGGATTAAGGGATAGATACCCCAGTAGCTGGTCAAGCATGACTTCTGGGTGCACCTGTGGGTGTTTCTGGAGAGACTGGCATTTGAGTGAGTGGGCTGAGTAAGGAAGATCAGCTTTCACCCAATGTGGGCAGGCACCACACGATTGATTGAGGGTTGGGACAGAACAAAAAGGCAAAGAAGAAAAGGGAAATTTACTCTCTTTGGCTTCTGAAGCCTTCTCATCCTGCTTCTTGGATATCGGAACTCCAGGTCTTTGGCCTTTGGACTCTAGGACTTGCACCAGCGACCTTCAGGTTCTGAGGCCTTTGAACTTGGACTGAGTCACATCATCAGTTTGCCTGGCTCTCCAGCTTGCAAACAGCATACTGTGGGACTTTTCAGCCTCTTTACTCCCATGAGCCAATTCTCCTAAAAATCTCTCTTGTCTATCTATCTATCTATCTATCTATCTATCTATCTATCTATCTATTTACCTATTTATCATCTATCCATCTATCCAATCAGCCATCTATCATTTATCTGATAAAGTTTATCATCTGTTATCTCAGTCCATCCATCCATCCATCATCTATTATCTATGTATCCATCCATCCATCCATCCATCATCTATTATCTATCATTTCTCTATTGTCTATCATCTATTGTCTATCTATCTACCAATTCTCTATCTTTCCATCACTCATCTGTCAGTCAGCCATCTATCATTTATCTATCTTCAGTCTATCATCTATTATCTCTGTCCATTTATCATCTGTTATCTATGTATCCATCTCTCCATAATCTATTATCTGTCATCTATCTATTGTCTATCATCTATCTATTATCTATGTATCATCTTTCTATCTATCAGCTATCTATCTATCTATCTATCTATCTATCTATCTATCTATCTATCTACCTACCTGTCTATCATCTATTTACCTGTCTATCTGGTTGGTGCTGTTTCTCTGGAGAAGCTTTACTCATACACCCTCTAATGCATTGTCACCCCGTTTGTCTTCACGAGTGTGTTTGTCTTCACAGCATTCACGACTGTGTGGATTTTGATTGCTTGCTTGTATACTGTTTTCCCTTGCTAGATTATAAACGCCAAGAGCAAAGTCCATGCCTGTCTTGCTTACCCTGTATGCCCAGAGCCTAGACCTGCCTTGAGCTTGGCAGGAGCCTGATTCATATTTGTGAAGTGCATGGATGAATGGATGGGTAGGTGGCTGAGCTGATGATGGGTGGGTGAGTGGATGAGTGGGTGGGTAGATGGATGATGGATGAATGGGTAGATGGGTGGGTGATATATTTCCTACCCTTTCCAAAGATTTGAAAGCCACACAAAATATGTTAAAAATATGTCCAAGGAAGGATTTGCAAGACTCATACTGAGTTCATTAGAGAAAAATTCCTCTTTTTCATCTTGCCGAGGGCACAGTTCTGAATCCAGGGCGGTAGCAACAGCAGGAGGCGTTTGTGGTGTTTCCTTTCTTAGCGGTTGCCTAGTCCTATTGTACCTCAGGCTGCTGGTTACAGATGCAAACCCTCAGACTTCACACCCTGCCTGTCCTGTGAGAGGCTGGGGCAATAAGCCTCCATCGGATCACCATGTCTGGTCAGGCCGCCCTCTCCTCTCTGAGCCCTCCCCCCTCCTTGGCACCGCCAGCCTTGGCATTGGCGGCTGGGCACTGAGTGATTTCCATTTGTGACCATCTGACCTCTAATTACTTCTGTTAATTACTTGGACAGGCTTTCTGTGCCAAAAGGGCTTAAAACCCAGGGACAGCGGGAAGGGGATGTCCTTCATCTGTCCTTGTCCACCACCTGTCCCTGGAGGAAGGGGGCGGTACGCGGTACAGGTTATTCAGTTTCCCAAAAATCTGTTCTCTCTCAGATTCTGAGCCATAACTGAGGTCCGTCTGTCATTCTGATGGGTTCCCTCAAAGAGCTTATATTTTCACAAATCCTGAATCTTCTGAAGTGACTGATAGATTGCTTGATGGGGGAAACAAGTGTGACAGCAGGAGAGGGAGGGAGAGGGGATGCGCCTCATCATCTGTGCGGTGCGGAATTAACCACTTTTGTTGTTTTGGGGTCCCCTCTCTGATTCCTACATCCGAGGAAAGGCCAGCTTGGAGCAGCCCAGTCCACAGTGCAGAAGTCTAAGTGTGGCATAAAAACCTACAGCTTCTATTACCGGCATGGTGGCTCATGCCTATAATCCCAGCACTTTGGGAGGCGGAGGCGGGTGGATCACTTGCCGTCAGGAGTTCGAGACCAGCCTGGCCAACATAGCGAAACCCGTCTCTACTAAAAATACAAAATTAGCTGGGCATGGTGGCATACGCCTGTAATCCCAGCTACTTGGGAGGCTGAGACAGGAGAATTGCTTAAAGCTGGGAGGTGGAGGCTACAGTGAGCCGAGATTGAGCCACTGTACTCCAGCCCAGCCTGGGCAATAGAGCGAGACTCTGTCTAAAAAAACAAAAAACAAACAAAAAAACCCCACAGCTCCCAGCTCCCATTGCCCTTCAAACCATTACCTGATGCCAATAGTACGTGTTCCCAGCTTTCCAGTGCTTCAAGGGAGAGTGTAACAGGCACCCATGTTACTTGAGTTTGTACTTTTCCCTTATTTTCCCCATTTGTCCTGTGGACTGGCCACAGATCAGCAAACAGTACACACAATCTCTAACCACAAGCAGTTCTGTATCAGGGAAGGAAAAAAAGTGTTTGCCACAAATGCAGAGTTTCGATAGGAAACACGGGCTGCTTGGGGAGCCTAGAACTGAGACCATCTCAGGGTCAGGGGTCAGGAAAAGGGTCCCTGGGAAGAGGTGCAGAACTCTCAGCACATAACAACTCTTATCCAAACACCTGCACTCTGAGACGGCTGGATTCTAGCATGACACAGGCACCCCGTTGAGATGCCTGCCTCGGAAGGCCCAGGGCTGCCAGTCCAACAACCAACATAGGACCCTGGCCTCCCCTTCTTAGAGCATTTACTGAAAGGGGCTTACAATTGCAAATTCTTCTTCTGTCCCATTGAGATGCATTTGTATCTCCTGCAGCTCAGAAGTATCTTTCTCCAGGACTTGTAGCCATTCCTTGAAACCGTCATCAGGAAGGATGGGGCCTCTGATTCCCAGACTCTGTAGGAATTAGAATCCTGACTTTAGTAATTGCCAGCCCAAAGACGCCCTGGCCTCGTCACATTCACACTGACCAACCTTCTGTGATTTTTCACTTCTAGGCTCTGTTAAGCCCCACTCTTTCCCTCCCTCACTCTGCCTTCAGAACACCCAGTCCCCTCTACACAAATCAGGATGGAGCTCAGCCCTTGCCGCTACTGTTTGGATGTCATCTGTTTTCACTGCTTTAACTCACACCTGGTTCTGTTTCTCTTTGGCGCTGTGGGAGGGGTACGTGAAGCTGGAAAGCTGAGTAGGAATTAGCCCAGCTACGTGGGTGAGTATGAGGCATAGAGGCAGGGCAGGCAAGAACATTCCAGGCAGAGAATAAGGGAGAAGCCAAAAGAGGCTTGGAGAGGCTGGAGTCGGAAAGGGGAGGAGGTCTTTGGTCCACCCTGTCGGCGCAAGGCGGTCCTAGCCCTTTCATCCCCATTGACCGCCTCTCATTGGGGTGTCAAGAGCATTTGGCCTCACTGGAGCTGCTCCAACCCATCCAGCCTCCTTCCCTCTCCCCGATCAGCTCTACCCAGCTGACTCTCAGCCTGACCCGCCGTCTCCCTGAGGGGCTGGTTTGAGGCTTTCCCAGCATCCACGAGGATGCTGCTGACGCATTCGCCCAACCTCCATTTAAAAATAGAGTTAGGCCAGGCGTGGTGGGTCACACCTGTAATCCCAGCACTTTGGGAGGCTGAGGTGGGTGGACCGCTTGAGCTCAGAAGTTCGAAACCAGCCTGGGCAACATGGCAAAACCCCATCTAAAAAGATACCAAAATTAGCTGGGTATGGTCGCGTGTGCCTGTAGTCCCAGCTATTAGGGAGCTGAGGTGGGAGGATGGCTTGAGCCCGGGAGGTTGAGGCTGCAGTGAACTGTGATCGTGCCTCTGCACTCCAGCCTGGGCAACGGAGCAAGACACTGTCTCAAACAATCAACCAAACAAACAAAAACCATTCCTTTGGAGCACTAGGAAGACTGAAAAAACAACAAGTCTAGTTATAATTCACATATCATAAAGTTCATCCTTTTAAAGTGTACAATCAGTGGTTTTGAGTATTCATACGGTTGTGCGACCATCACCACTGGCTGATTGCGGAACATTTCATCACCTCAGAAAGAGACTCCTACCCATTAGCAGTCACCCCTATTCTCCCCTTTCCCCAGCCCCCGACAGTCACTAATCTATGGCAACCACTGTGTCTGTGGACGTGCCTGTTCTGGACATCTATGAACGGAATCGTACAGTGCGTGATCTTGGGTGTCTGGCGTCTTTCACTGAGCATCACGTTTTCAAGATTCATCCATGTTGCAGCATGGATCAGTACTTCCTTCTTTTTAAAAAATTTATTTTATTTTATTTTATTTATTTTTTGAGACAGAGTATCACCCTGTCGCCCAGGCTGGGGTGCAATGGTGCGATCTCGGCTCACTACCACCTCCGCCTCCTGGGTTCAAGCGATTATCTGGCCTCAGCCTCCCGAGTAGCTGGGATTACAGGTGCCTGCCACCATACTCAACTAATTTTTTGTATTTTTAGTAGAGATGGGGTTTCACCATGTTGGCCAGGCTGGTCTTGAACTCCTAACCTCATGATCCGCCCGTCTCAGCCTCCTAAAGTGCTGAGATTACAGGAGTGAGCCACCGCGCCCAGCCAAAAAAAAATTTATTTTAGGCCAGGCGTGATGGCTCACGCCTGTAATCCAAGCACTTTGGAGGCCAAGGCGGGCAGATCACCTGAGGTAGGGGGTTCAAGACCAGCCTGACCAACATGGTGAAAACCCGTCTTAAAAAAATAATAAAATAAAATAAATAAAAAATAATTTATTTTAAAAATGTTATTTATTTACATTGAGACTGGGTTGTAACACCGGCTAATTTTTGTATTTTTGGTAGGAAAGGGATTTCACCGTATTGCCAAGGCTGGTCTTGAACTCCTGGGCTCAAACGGTCTGCCCACCTTGGCCTCCCAAAGTGCTGGGATTACAGGTGTGAGCCACTGTACCCGGCCAGCACTGCCTTCTTATGGCTGAATGATATTCCGTTGTGTGGATAGACCCCATTTTGGTTGCTCATTCATTAGCTGATGGGCATTTGGATTGTTTCTGCTCTTAGGTTTGTGAATAACACTGCTGTGGAAAGCTGGGCGGGGTGGCTCACACCTGTAATCCCAGCACTTTGGGAGGCCGAGGTGGGTAGATCACAAGATCAGGAGTTCGAGACCAGCCTGGCCAGCATGGTGAAACCCTGTCTCTACTGAAAACACAAAAATTAGCCAGGTGTGGTGGCGGGCGCCTGTAATCCCAGCTACCAGGGAGGCTGAGGCAGGAGAATCACTTGAAACAGGAAGGCAGAGGTTGTGGTGACCCGAGATAGCACCACTGCACTCCAGCCTGGGCAACAAGAGCAAAACTCCGTCTCAAAAAAAAAAAAAAGAAAAAATGCCGCTGTGAACATTTGTATACATTTATTTTTATTTTTGAGATGGTCTCACTCTGTCACCCAGGCTGAAGTGCGGTGGCACAGTCTCGGCTCACTGCAATTCCAGTCTCCCAGGCTCAAGCAATCCTCCTACCTTGGCCTCCCAAATAGCTAGGATTACAGGTGCACCCCACCATGCCCCATGAATTTTTATATTTTTGGTAGAGACAAGGTTTCACCATGTTGCCCAGGCTGGTCTTGAACTCCTGATCTCAAGTGATCCACCTGCTTCAGCCTCCTGAAATGCTGGGATTACAGGTGGGAGCCACATCACCTGGCTCACTTATGTACATATTTTTATTATGAACATATGTTTTCAATTCTCTTGGGTGTATATGTGGGAGTGGAATTGCTGGGTCACGCAGTAACTCTGTTTAATCTTTGAGGAACTGCCCGTTTCCCAAAGTGATATCACCATTTACCAGTCTCACCAGCAATGTTCAAGGGTTCTAGTTTCTCCACATCTTTCACTCCAGTGGCTATGGTCCATGTTTTTGACTCTAGCCATCCTGGGGGTGTGAGGCGGCTCATGGCTTCATATCCCTTCATCCCATTCACCCCTCCCTGCTTCTGGCTTTGTGTACAGTGGGGTACCAGACTCCTCTCCAGCTACTCTTGGAGGCTGGTGAGAAAACCTCCCAAGTTGGAGAGAACACCTCAACCCCAGGGGCTCAGATTGCAACCCCTGCTCTTCTTCTTCTTTTTTTTTTTCTTTGAAATGGAGTCTTGCTCTGTCGCCAGGCTGGAGTGCAGTGGCGCCATCTTGGCTCACTGTAACCTCCGCCTCTCGGGTTCAAGTGATTCTCTTGCCTCAGCCTCCTGAGTAGCTGGGACTACAGGCATGTGCCACCATGCCCAGCTAATTTTTGTATTTTTAGTAGAGACAGGGTTTCACCATATTGGCCAGGATGGTCTGGATCTCTTAACCTCGTGGTCCACCCACCTTGGCCTCCCAAAGTGCTGGGATTACAGTTGTGAGCCACCCTGCCCAGCCACCCCTGCTCTTCTTGAATCACCACTGAGAAACACTTCACCAAGGCAGGTAATCGAGAGCTGCTTGGGTTCCCATGTTTGAGACTGTGGGTCCAGGGTCTTTCAGGTGAAACAGGCCCCATCCCAAGGCCCAGCTAAAGAACGTTCTGGCTGCAGTGTTTCCTGTTTTCATCATCACAGCCTCCGTTTAGTGGAGAGGCTGGTCCTGAACCATCCCCATCGAGGAGGCCAGCACGCTGGGGAAAGGAAGCAAAGCTCTCAGAATACCTGCTTTGACCCAGCTGGGGAGAAGACGGGTTGTTTTTAGGAGAGCAAGGATCTGGGCAAGGAGCAGCCTGGTCTCAGCCAGGGCACCTACAGAAGGGATGCGGCTCCTTCCCCTCTGCTCTCTACACTCTCACCAGATGGCACAGCCACGCACGAGCATGGAGCTCCAACTGCAGTCGTTGCAGAAAACGGTCGCTCCAATTCACAGTCTGCTGGCAAGGTGTATGCTTGCCCTCCGAAACGCCAGCTACATATGTGGCAAAAGCAGATTCTCCTTCTTTGAAATGGCTGGGGGAAGGACGGATGTTGTGCTGATTGACTGGAGACCTGGGCAGCTGGGGTGCAGTTCCAGGTAGGCGTTGCCCATCCCGTCCCTCCTGCCTTGCCTGACAGCTCACACGTGTAACCTTCTCTGGCACTTGCCCTTGAGCGATTGAAGCCACTGCCTGGGAGTTACACACTCTTCCCTCAGTGATTAGCTGGGAAAATGGCTCACCCAAAAAAAGCCCCTTATGGCCAGGCACGGTGGCTCACACCTGTAATCCCAGCACTTTGGGAGGCCAAGGTGGGCAGATCATGAGGTCAAGAGATCAAGACCATCCTGGCCAACATGGTGAAACCCCGTCTTTCCTAAAAATACAAAAATTAGCTGGTTATGGTGGTGCGTGCCTGTAGTCCCAACTACTCGGGAGGCTGAGGTAGGAGAATCACTTGAACCCGGGAGGCGGAGGTTGCAGTGAGCCGAGATCATGCCACTGCACTCCAGCCTGGTGACAGAACAAGACTCCATCTCAAAAAAAAAAAAAAAAAAAAAGCCCCTGCCAGGTGCGGTGACTCACACCTGTAATCCCAGCACTTTGGGAGGCTGAGGTGGGCGGATCACCTGAGATCAGGAGGTCGAGACCAGCCTGACCAATATGGTGAAACTCTATCTTTAAAAAAAAAAAAAGCCCCTCATTCATACCTTTGCCCCTTTCCATAATGTAAATATTTCTCTCTTGGCCAGTTTCAAGCCACCAATATGAAGTCGCAGCACGTAGAACTGGGAAGAGATGTGCACCACTGGCCTCGCCCGCTGATAGGAGCGTCTCTAGCACAGCTCATTATCTGCATTTCTGAGAAATGATAAATTCGGTCAAGCACCATCTGGGTCCCCACGAGAGGAGTTTACACGAATCCACAGGACTTGGCCAGTGGATCCCTTTTTTAAATCACCAACTCAAAGGGGAGTTGAAACTCCATTCTCAACCCCTGTGCAGCATCCACTTCAAAAGCAGGACATGGACTGTGCCTTATCTATCTCTGGAGTAGGGGAGGCTCGCATCCTTGGGCTCTGGTCCTGACTCTTAAATGGAGCTGAGAGTTTAGCCAGCACCAACCCCTCCCAGCACATAAGGGCTGCCTGGGGATGGGTGTGGGATCTCATTTGCAGGTGATGAAAATGTTTTGAAACTAGATAGTGATGGTTTCACCACATTGTGGTGCCACTGAGTTATTCACTTCAGGATGGTGAACGTCCTCTTCTGTGAATTTCACCTCAACTGGGAAAAAAGCTGAGCTGTGTTTCATTGCAGTCACGATGCTCACCACTGACTCTTCACATTTTGCTCCCAAATTGAGTTCCTTGGTGCTATTTCCTGGGCTGCAGTCAAGGCTCCTTATTTGCAAACTCCAGCCATGCTTGTGGCTCCTCAAAATTGGCCATTTGTGTCACTGGTCTCCAGAAAAATGACTATATTCCCCAGCACTGTTTCAGTTTTGACGTGTTCCCCAGGTCTTGTCACCTCTTGCTGTCTGGGTGGGAGATCTTAGGTCTACTCCAAGTGGGCAGAAGGGCCTGAGATCTGGGGGTATTCTTTAATGCAGCTCAGTGGGTCCCCCTTATTCGAGGTGGATGCATGAAATAGTGGATAGTTGGCTGGGCACCGTGGCTCACGCTTATAATCCCAGCACTTTGGAAGGCTGAGGTGGGTGGATCACTTGAGGTCAGGAGTTAGAGACCAGCCTGGCCAAAATGACGAAATAATGTCTCTACTAAAAATAAAAAAAAATTAGCCAGGCATGGTGGTAGGCACCGGTGGTCCCAGCTACTCAGGAGGCTGAGGCAAGAGAATCGCTTGGACCTGGGAGGTGGAGATTGCAGTAAGCCGAGATCACAGGAGAATTGCTTGAACCCAGGAGGCAGAGGTTGCAGTGAGCCAAGATGGCACCATTGCACTCCAGTTGCACTCGAGCCTGGGCAACAGAGCAAGACTCTGTCTCAAAAAAAAAAAAGAAATTGTGGATAGTGCCAAACCCTAAATATACTAGGTTTTTCCCTATACATACATATCTATGATAAAGTTTAATTTGTAAGTCAGGCACAGTAAGAGATTAACAACAATAGTTAATAAAATAGAATAATTACAACAGTACATTGTAATAAACGTCATATGAATATGGTCTCTTCTCTCTCAAAATGTCTTATAACTGGAACCTTAGAAAGTGAACTCACAGGTAAGGGAGACACTGTAACTTATTATAACTCAGAACCAAGAAAGAAGTGAAGGAGGGCAAGCAGGGAGTCAACGGTGCCACCAGATTGGGAATCCAAACTGCTTTGCTCTTCTTTCTTTTTTTTTTTTTTTTTTCTTGAGACAGAGTCTCACTCTGTTGCCCAGGCTGGAGTGCAGTGGCGTGATCTCGGCTCACCACAACCTCCACCTCGCAGGTTCAAGCCATTCTTCTGCCTTAGTCTCCCAAGTAGCTGGGATTACAGGCGCCTGCCACCACGCCCAGCTAATTTTTGTATTTTTAGTAGAGACGGGGTTTCACCATGTTGGCCAGGAAAGTCTCCATCTCTTGACCTTGTGATCCATCCTCCTCGGCCTCCCAGAGTGCTGGGATTACAAGTATGAGCCACCTCGCCCGGCCTGCTCTTCTTTCTAAAGCAGTGTATGTAAGGTTTTATTTACTTGTTTACTTGTGTATTACCGGAGAGAGAGCAAGCCAGAATAGCAAGGAGGCAGAAATCGAAGATGACCCCCAAGATTCACGCCCTGGTCTGTACACCCTGCCTAATCCCCTCCCCTTGAGTGTGGGTGGGATGGAGGATATGGTGGATTTCACTCTTGGGATAAGGTTATAGGATGTGGCCAGAGATGAACGGATCTTGCCACTGTTGACTTTGGGTCAATCCAAGAGAGGTTATCCTGGGTGAGTCTGAACTACAGGGTGAGCCCTGTAAAGGAAGCTCTTGAAGAGAGGCTCTGTTTCCTCTAGCCTTGAAGACGCAAGCTGTCTTGCATTGCACAGCTTCAAGAAAGTGAATTCTGCCACTGCACGCCTCAGATGAGACTCCAGCCCCAGCTTATTTATTTATTTATTTATTTATTTATTTATTGAGACAGAGTTTCACTCTTGTCCCCCAGGCTGGAGGGCAATGGTACAATCTCGGTTCACTGCAACCTCTCCCTCCTGGATTCAAGCGATTCTCCTGCCTCAGCCTCCCGAGTAGCTGGGACTACAGGTGCATGCCACCACGCCTGGCTAATTTTTGTATTTTTAGTAGAGATGGGGTTTCACCATGTTGGTCAGGCTGGTCTTGAACTCCTGACCTCATGTGATCCACCTGCCTCAGCCTCCCAAAGTGCTGGGATTGCAGGTGTGAGCCACCATGCCCAGACAGCCAGCCCCAACTTACCCATCAGTTGCAGCCCGGTGAGACCCTGAGCAGAGGGCATGGTTAAATTCTGCTAAGATTCTCCACCCTCTAAAACCAGGAGACAATACATGGGTGTCGTTTTTAAGCTGCAAAATGTGTAGTAATTTCATCAGAGCACATTAATAGATAGGGGGATGGGAAGAGAAAGATATCTTGGTCAGAAGCCAGTAAGTACCAGGAGATTGGAACCAAAGACTATATCTGTTCTCTAAATGCTATTTGAAAAGATGGGAAGGGAGTGGATCATGGAATATTGGTTGGAGTAGATTGTTGGTTTTGTTTTGTTTTGTTTTGTTTTGTTTTGTTTTGTTTTAAGACAGAGTTTCGCTCTGTTGCCCAGGCTGGAGTGCAAAGGCTGGAGTGATGTTAGCTCACCACAATCTCCACCTCCTGGGTTCAAGAGATTCTCCTGCTTCAGCCTCCTGAGTAGCTGGGATTACAGGCATGTGCCACCATGCTCAGCTAATTTTTTATTTTCAGTAGAGATGGGGTTTCACCATGTTGGTCAGGCTGATCTTGAACTCCTGACCTCAGGGGATCTGCCTGCCTCGGCCTCCCAAAGTGCTGGGATTACAGGCGTGAGCCACCATGCCCAGGCTTTTCTTTCTTTCTTTTTTTTTTTTTAGAGGCAGGGTCTTGCTCTATCACCCAGGCTGCGGTGCAGTGGTGTGATCATAGCTCACTGCAACCTTGAACTCCTGGGCTCAAGTGATCCTCTTGCCTCAGCCTCCCAAGCAGCTGGGACTATAAAAGCATGCCTAGCTAACTTAATATTTTTTTGTAGAGATAGGGTCTCATTATGTTTCCAGTCTGGTCCCAACCTACTGAGCACAGTCCGCCTCCCGAAGTGCTGGGATTATAGGTGTGACCCACCTCGCCCAGCCCTTTATTGAGATATATTTGACATACAAAAATGTTTAAAGAATATAATTCTGTAAATATCTATCTATCTGTCATCCGTCTATTCCCATGAAATCATCACCGTAGTCAAGATCATGACCATAGCTCCCATCCAAAAGGCTTTCCTCCTTCCCCTCTGGAATTCTCCCCTCTTCCCCAGCCCATCCCCAGAGAAGCACCGATCCGCTTTCTGTCCCTATAGGGGATTTTAGATTTGCATTTTGCAAAAGTTTTATAAATGGAACCATAGAATATTTTCACCCGGTGTGACTATCTTGCAATTCATCCATGTTGCTGCTTGTATCAATAGTTCATTCCTTTTTACTGCTGTGTGGTCTGGAATGCTCTTTGACTTTAAGCAGGTCACTCGATCTCTCTGGGCCTCAGTTTCCTCAGTGGGCAAATAGACACCAGATTCCCCTAGGAACCACCACCTGGCTAACTTTGTCTTTCTTCCTGAGATTCAGAACACCATGTGCATCTTCCAGGACCTTCCTGTCTAGGTACTATTAATAGGAGCCTGGGACTTCTCCCTGTGCAGCTACTGCCTCAGAGTCTGAAAAAAAAAAAAAAGTCTCCTTGAGATCTGAATTTGTGGAGAGAAAGAGCGTTGGAAACCCCCAGTTCTGGGGCCCCCTGTGCTGGTCGTGACCTCCCAGGCGGCAGCAGCTCTATCGCCCTGAGCACTCCGGGCGCTTGGAGGAGAACTCAGCTTCAGTGTTGCAGATGCAGAGGATCAGTTGCAATCCCAGGGAGGACTGCAGTCAGCCCTGCCCTCCTTTCTGCTGGGATTCTGCACGAGGACTATAAATAGTGCAGTGGGTGATTAGGGCTGAGAGTGAGGAGGCAGATCAGGGGATGGGCCCTGCCCTAGAAAAGAAAGGAAACACGTTTTTAAAGAGAAGAAAGAGAAACAGAAACAAGAGACGTTTCTGTATCTCCTTGGCAGTCTTAACCCCAAGTCTTGTTTCTGATGGTTCCACACAATTCTCATACGGAAAGGGAAAATAGCAGTCTTTTTTTTTCTTTGAGACAGGGTCTCACTCTATCACTCAGGCTGGAGTGCAGGGGAGAGACCAGAGCTCACTGCAGCCCTGACTTCCCGGGTTCAAGTGATCCTCCCACCTCAGCCTCCCAAATAGCTGGGACTACAGGTACACGCTGCCACGTACCACTATTTTTTTCTATGTTTTGTAGAGACAAGGTTTCGCCATGTTGCTCAGGCTGGTCTTGAACTGCTGGGCTCAAGCAATTTGCCTGCCTCAGCCTCCCAAAGCGTTGAGATTACAAGTGTAAGCGCCCGGCCCTGCCAAGTCTTTTTTTTTTTTTTTTAATTTATTTATTTTACTTTTGGTGGATACTATATCTGGCATTTCTCCCCATGTTATCCCTCCCCACCCTCCCCTCCCTCCACACTCCCCGCTGTCTCTCCCCTACCCCCCCCAACTGCCCCCAGTGTGTGATGCTCCTCTCCTTGAGTCCACGTGTTCTCGTTGTTCAACACCCACCTATGAGTGAGAATATGCGGTGTTTGGCTTTCTGTTCTAGTGTCAGTTTGCTGAGAATGATGGTTTCCAGATTCATCCAAGTCCCTACAAAGGACACAAACTCATCGTTTTTTATGGCTTTGTAGTATTCCATGGTGTATATGTACCACATTTTCCTTGTCCAGTCTATCATTGATGGGCATTTGGGTTGGT
>CAUYLG010056352.1:0-14139 GCA_963573385.1 Cacajao melanocephalus | reverse complement strand
AAAGAGGTTTTTAATACCCATTTTTAGACTGCATTCTAGCCTGGGCAATAGAACAAGAATCCCGTTCTCTCTCCCTCTTTCTCTTCTTCTTTCTTTCTCTCTTACATTCTTTTTTTTCTTTCTTTCACTCTTTCTTTCTTTTTTCTTTCTTTCTAAAAAAAAAATAAAAAATAAATAAAATAAAAAATAAAAATAAAATAAAATAAAAAATAAAATAAATCTAGAACGATTCCTATTCCTCAGTTTTTCCTTGTCTTGATGACATTTTTGAAGATATTGGTATGTTATTTTGTAGAATGTCGCTTGGTTAGGGTTTGCCGATGTTTCCTCATCATTACACTCATGGAGTTTGGCAGGAGCATCACAGAAGAGATTTTGTGTCCTCAGTGCAACGTATCATGGGGTCTGTTTATCTCATTGCTGTTGATACCAATTATAATCCCTTGAATCAAGTGGTTTATACCAAGTTTTTCCACTATAATTATTAGTTATGATATCCTGTGAGGGAAGATCTGTGTAAATATCCTTTTTCTCATTATATTTTCACCAATTAGTTTTAGCATCCATTGATGATTCTTCCTGAAACAATTATCACTCACATGGTTGTCAAGTGGCAGTTTTCTAATTCCATCATTTTTCCCACATTTATAAGTTGGAATGCTACCATAAAAGCAATTCAGTTTTAAAAAGGCATTTTCTTTTCTTGCTGTGGTTTCTATTAAAAGAATTTTAAACATCTCACTACTTTTGCTCTATGCATATACATATTTTACACCCTCCAAACACCTGATGCATTATTTCCTTTTGCAAAATCCCTGTAGACTTTCCTTAATTGGCTGATTGCTTAGATGAGTGTTCAGTAGTCCCATCTGGAAGAGTCCTGTTCAGTCTCAGAGGACTCTGGGAACTCTAGAAAATCTTTGGAACCCAAGAAGTCTGTCCCCAAATCAATTCAGCCTCTTACTCTCTGATAAACCCTAAGCAAATGATAGACCACCTCAAGGTATCACTCTTATTCCTGTCTCTTTGAAGGCAAAAACCATGTCTTTATTCTATCATGGTACACAAGTTCACCCGCAGTTAGTGTCTGTCGAACTGAACCACAGTAATTCTCCCTTATGATCAGAGAATACGTGCTAAGACTCCCATACATGCCTGAAACCACTAATAGAACCACACTAATTGCCATCAATCAGAATATGCTTCTGTTTATGTCTTCCACCCACAAATCTAATGAGTTTTTTTTTATCTTAACCAAGCACTCTTTATGCACTGTAACTGCTACTTTTGCAGTTTGGGATACGACTGCAAAACTAGCATGAATTTCCTTTTTCTTCACAATTTCATAGATAGATTAGTTCTTACTGCAGATTTTAGCAATTTTTTCCTTATTGACAACTTTTTCCTTTTTGTTTAAAGGGAGCACTTTCTGGCTTCTCTTTGGTATAGCCAAACTACTCTTGTGCTTTGGGGTCATTATTGAGTAAAATAAGAGTGACTTGAACTCAAACACAGAGATAACCATGACAGCCAGTCTGATAACTGAGTTAGCTACTACGTGACTAAAGGGCAGGGGAGCATCTATAGCATGGCTATATTGTACAAAAGGATGATTCACAGGACAAAGTGGCTGGCATAAGATTTCACCAGACTACTCAGAATGGCAAGCAATTTAAAACCTATAAATGGTTTACTTCTGGAATTGTCCATTTAATATTTTTGGCCCGTAGCTGACTACAGCTAACTAAAACCACAGGAACCAAAACCACAGACAAGGGAAACTACTGCACATATCCTCCACCCCATGACTAGTCCATTTCCTCTTTGGGTTTCATTTAAAGAATCACCGTTTTTGGCCAGGCACAGTGGCTCACACCTGTAATCCCAGCACTTTAGGAGGCCAAGGTGGGCGGATCATGAGGTCAAGAGATTGAGAACATCCTGGCTAACATGTTGAGACCCCGTTTCTACTAAAAATGCCAAAACTAGCTGGGCATGGTGGCATGTGCCTGTAGTCCCAGCTACTAGGGAGGCTGAGGCAGGAGAATAGCTTGAACCCAGGAGATGGAGGTTACAGTAAGCTGAGATCACACCACTCTACTTCAGCCTGGTGACAGAGAGAGTCTCCATCTCAAAAAAAAAAAAAAAAGGATCTTAGAAATTTTGTTGGAGGCCACTTAGTTTTTTGTTTATACTTACCTTTATACACTTTATAATTTCCTCTTTTTACACTGGTATATTTCTACTTTAAATCCTGCATAGTTTTACTTGGGTATTTTTATGATTCCCAAATAAGAAATGAGGAAACTGAATGGCAGAGAAGTTTAATACCTAACCCTAAGATCACACAACTTGTGGATGCTTAACCCAAGCAGCATGGGTTCAAAGCTTGTATCTCTAACCAATACTGCCTCTCCATTCTAATACTTCTCATATTTTTTTTTACCATGAAAAAAAAAAAAAATACTTTTGACCATATTCATCCTAAGACAACTACACCTTCACCCCTTTCATTTAATTGAGAAAAAAAAAACCCTATACTCTTACTTAAGATTTGGAATATATACCAACTCAGTAAAATGTAGAGGCCCTTTTTAATACCTCATTCTTTTCTATTCCAACCCTTCTGCTCTATTTGCAATATTAAATATTGTTTTCTAATTGGAATTTTTTCTTTCCTGACACCTTTGAGCTGGTTTGGTCTCTTTCTACCCCTCTGTGAATATGCCTTCATTTAAAAAAAAAATTTGTTGTATTATAACTCACAAAATATTAAGTATTCAATCAAACTAAATGCCCATATTTCTTTAATTTTCTCTTTACACTATGTTTAAGCACTAATTCCTGGGTTGGAAGCAAAGAAACCCTATCTTGAAAGGCTCTAGATGGTTGTTTACTCATAAGTAAGTGAGCTCTGTGACCAGTCTATGGCTATGTCTGAGAGCTAGTGTGAATGAAACCACAGAGTGATCCATGGCATCTAGAAATAGATAGGCTCCCCTTCTTAATAAAAATAATGCAAATTTCACCAACTCATAACTGCCAAAGAATACAGGGTCTGCAGTCCGTTGAAAGGAATCTTGTACCACTCTAGGCAATTTGCGCATTCAGGAAATCATCAACAGATCTGATTCACAGTCTTGCTATTGTAAGCGTGGCCCTTTTGAAAACTGTAAGCTCTTGGCAGGCAGCGGCTCTTAAATATTCTATCCTGCACCTTTATTTATTAGGCTGGTACAAAAGTTATTGCAGTTTTTGCCATTAAAAGTAATGGCAAAAATTTATTTTAGTACATAACAGGGTTCTGGATATGGCAAATACTAACAAAAATTATTTCCTTCCAAATTATATGCATTAGTCTACAACAGAAGGTAACACGTAGATCTGAGAAGATGCTTTTCAAGGTACATGTCACTTCATCCCTGTTAAGAAGAAAGCTGCAGAAAAGTTTGTTATTGAATGTTCACATTCTAATTCTAGCTCTCAACCAATCCAGTGGATAAATGGGAAGCACTCCCTTTATGTCTAGCACTGTTAATTTATATTTTTCCTTTGTGAAATGAGAGAATCTGCCAAATTATAGCATCAACTATGAAGTTGTATGCATAATACATTTTATTAAAAGATATGCACATATTATATATACATTAAAAACATGTTTGATATGAGAAATATGTAGAATATATAAAATATAAATAATTTTTGAATGGCTAAAATGTATCACAAGCAAAAATATACATATTATATGTATATAAATATTATACACACAAACCTATCAACTGGTTTCAATAAAAGCATCCACATGTGTGTATAAATGTATATAAGAAGAATAAATTCCTAGAAGGAAAGAAAACTTGTTATACCTAAAAACAAAGTTCAATGAAAGAATCTTTGAAGTAATAAAAATAAAAAAAGAAACAGAACAATTTGTATGGCCAGATAAATAAGAGTACTACCAAAGGTAGGAAGGCTATTAGTGCATAACTATGTCATAAATAAAAATGAAGTTTTAGTACTGAAGTGCAGTTTAATCCAAATCTTGAAAGCAAAGGGCATCATTAAATTCCATTAGCACTTGGAAACAACTGTATTGCTGCATCCCTTTTAATCTGAATGTGCACTCTTCCAATTATTTATTATTTTTATTTTTAGAAAAAGGAGGGCTTTTGGAGTTTAAGTTTAATCATGGAAATTTTAGTATTAGCTTTTTCTATACAGTTAAGCAAAAAGGTAAATATATTAATAATCTATCAAGATCTATTTTTACCATGCCTCCTTAAACAAAATGCTTCTCACATGCAAAAGTTTTAGTAGATACCATTCTGATCTATATTTCCTTCATTTTTTAAAATATATGTATTTTATTGCACTTTAGGTTCTTGGGTACATGTGAAGAATATGAGGGATTGTTGCATAGGTACATACATGGCAATGTGGTTTGCTGCCTCTATCCCCATCACCTATATCTGACATTTCTCCCCATGTTGTCCCTCCCCAACTTCCTACCCCCTGCTGCCCCTCCCTTAGTCCACCCCCACAGACCTCAGTGTGTGATGCTCCCCTCCCTGTGTCAATGTGTTCTCATTGTTCAACACCCACCTATGAGTGAGAACATGTGGTGTTTGATTTTCTGTTCTTGTGTCAGTTTGCTAAGAATGGTGGTTTCCAGGTTCATCCATGTCCCTACAAGGGACACTTCCTGGCCCTCTGATCCTGGGCATATTGCTTAACCTTCTCTGTTCTACCTCCATAAATGTGGATAATGCCACTTCTCTCACAAAGTTAGTGTAAGACGTAAATATATTAGTAGTTATTTGTAAAGCATTTCAGAACAACAAGTCGAACAGGGTATTCAGTACATATTGTTGTTGTCATTATTACCAGGTCTTTTGCAGACAATTTTTATTTTTCTCTTTATGACACCAAAAGCCTCCAAAGTAGACAACATGTTACACAGCCTTGGCAAACACTTTTTCTGCCAGGAAAATGTTTCCCTCCCAGATATGCTCTTTTCTTCTTCTCAGCTGGGTAAGTTTCACCTCGCCTTAAGAACTCAGCTCAAAATTGAGTTTCTTGAAGTTAATTAGATCAGCTACCACATACCTCTCATGGTAGTAATTTTGCATTTATCTGTGATGCTTTGATTCATATCTGTGGCTTCTGCTAAACTGTAGTAAGCTTCATTGTGGCAGAATTTGAATCTGTTATGCCTATCGTAGTATGATTATATTATTGGCATTTAGCACTATGATTAGGATATGGTAGGCACTTAGTAAATAATTCTTTTTTCTTTACTTTTCCACTATTATTTTAGATTAGGGGATACCTGTGCAGGTTTGATACTTTAGAATGTTGTGTGATGTTGAGATTTGTAACAAATGATCCTGTCACCCAGGTACTGACCATAGTACCCAACAGTCAGTTTTCAACTCCTGTCCGCCTCCCTCCGCTTGTAGTAATTCATCTTTATGTTCATCTGTACCCAGTGCTTAGCTCCCATTTACAAGTGAGAAATACAGGATTTGGTTTTCTGTTTTTGCATTCATTTGCTTAGGATAATAGCCTCCAACTCAACCATGTTGCTGCAAAGGACATGATTCCATTTATTTTTATGGCTGCATAGTATTGCATGGTATATGCATACCACATTTTCTTTATCCATTCCACCATTGACAGGCACCAAGGTTGAGTCCATGTCTTTGCTATTGTGAATAGTGCTGCAGTGAACATGAGAGTGCATGTATTTTTTTTTTTGGCAGAATGATTTGTTTTGTCTTGTATATATACATAGTAATGGAATTGCTAGATTGAGTAAATCATTCTTGAATAAATTGATTTAACTTAGAATTAACATATATGCAAATCCAAGTGCTGCCTGCAGAATGTCCTAACAAAATCCTATCAATGCTGCAATGAAGAGATAGAGACTTAGACAACTCATTGGACCACTCTGAGTCTGTTTCTTTAAATCTGTTAGATGTAATAGGTTTATTGTTACATCTAATTATTTAGTACAGTCTATTTTAATTATTTATTACAATCTATTAGATATAATAGATTTAAGGAAACAGACCCAAAGGTGTATAACTTGACCCTGAGATAATTTCAGGTGATTTACATTCTTAATTCTCATTTAATTTCAAATATATTTTGACCTTTAATAAACAGATTTAAAAATCAGACCTCAAATTGTATGTTATAAACCAACTTAGAACACACAGGAAAATGCCTGCCTCTTAATTTGTGCTGCTAGGTTACCCCATTCATGTGCAGAATATCATTGACTGTGAAGATCCTGCTAAAATTTCAAGGCAAGCTCTTAACTATTTCAACTATTTATCTTAGGAAATGCAGATTTTTCTCCCTCCTATAGAACTGAAAAAAAAAAAAAAGAAAGAAAATTAATAAGATATTGGAGCTGATGTGTAACTTTAAATTTCTCATTTTGTATTCACTAGAACAACTTCTTTGTTGTCATTGACTAATTGTATGAGTAGATATTGCATAGTTAAACATATAAATGTTTACTGATTTAAAAAATTTAGTTTTTGTCAGCTATATATTAGCACCCTGAAAAAAAAAATTCTATTGCAGGGAGGGATTTCACTATTACAAATAATTTGAGAAACTTTTTTTAAACTACATTCTAGATCATAGTGATGATCCCTTCAAATTCTCATAGGCTGTGATTCTTTAATAATAATTTGTCTCCTACTTTTTGCCACATTCATTCAATGCTGAAGGTGAGAATGATAGATAACACAAACACCTGCTTCATGGCAACAGCTGCTGTGAAAGCAGAGCAGGTGAGCGGGAGCAGAGATGGTTCTAGCCAGTGTCCACACATCTATGAAGTAGTGGTATTTATGAATCTGTACACCTGATACTTTTCTGTAGACTTCATCCTGACCAGTCCCTTGAACTTGCTGTAGGAATTACATGGTTTTATTCCTGTGACATGAATTGAGAGTTAAATGTTGGGCAGACTTTATTATAGAGCATACTAACTAATATTAAATGTGTTATTCCATTTTTAAATCCTAGCATATTATAGGTACTTAAAGTGTGTTCCCCTGTGTAATAAATATGCAACTTAAAATCCCTTCTTTATTTCTTGAAATCTTCCTAAGCAAATATTATTCTATGCTAACAAGCTCCTTTAATTGGAAGACTAAAGTCAGGGTTCTCTTCTGTCCTGGTTTAAGATGCTCTTAAATTCTTCCTATTAACAACTTTGGTTTTGGTCACCGTGGATAATTGCCCTTCATCTGACTAGTAGTTTTCTGTATAGAATTCAGAATACTGGCTTTGGAGTCAGACAAATCTGGGCTGGAATCTGAGCTTTAACATTTAAAATATGAATGAATTTGGGAAAGTTACTTAACTTCTCTGAGACTCATTTTACTCATTTGTAAAATAGGATCCAGCTTCATAGAGCTGTTTTGAGTGCTCAGTAAGATAGTTCATATATAGCCCCTGGTACACAGGAAACATTACATGAGGTTTTTTTAATTGTTCTTTAGGTTCTGGGGTACATGTGCAGATCATGCAGGATTGTTGCATATGTACATACGTGGCAATGTGGTTTGTTGCCTCCATCCCCCTGTCACCTATATCTGGCATTTTTCCCCATGTTATCCCTCCCCACCCTCCCCATCCCCCTGCTGTCCCTCTCCTAGTCCCCCAAACAGACCCCAGTGTGTGATGCTCCCCATGTGTTCTCATTGTTCAACACTCACGTATGAGTGAGATCATGTGGTGTTTGATTTTCTGTTCTTGTGTCAGTTTGCTGAGAATGATGGTTTCCAGATTCATCCATGTCCCTACAAAAGGACACGAACTCATCATTTTTTTATGGCTGCATAGTAGTCCATGGTATATATGTGCCACATTTTCCTTGTTCAGTCTATCATTGATGGGCATTTGGGTTGGTTCCAGGTCTTTGCTATTGCAAACAGTGCCGCAATGAACATACGTGTGCATATGTCTTTATAATAGAATGATTTATAATCCTTTGAGTATATACCCAGTAATAAGATTGCTGGGTCAAATGGAATTTCTATTTTTAGATCCTTGAGGAATCGCCACACTGTCTTCCACAATGGTTGAACTAATTTACACTCCCACCAACAGTGTAAAATTTTATGACCACATGGTGACAATCAAGTTGCTATCAGAGGTGGTCAGTGGCTTAAAAGTGTTACTTGGAATTATCTGTTTCCTTGCATTTGAAAACTGCCTATCTTCCTGTGGTTTCTCATCTTCTGGAAGGCCAATCCCATTTCTCACATGGGGGCTGAAGGGTTCTCTGACAAGCAATAGGAGAGGGCCAGTATCAAAGCACAAGTGTTTTTTGGGCCTCTGCTCCATCACATTTGCTAATGTCCCCTTGGCCAAAGCAAGTCATGTGGCCAAGCCCAGGTTCAAGGAGAAGAGAAATGGACTCTACCTCGAGATGCAGGTAGGCCACATATCATGGCTATCTTTTCTTTTTCATTCTAACACAAATACTAAGCAATAAGTAGATCCTGTGATCTTGAGAAAAAAAAATCTTCTTTATATTAATATTAAAGCTACATTTAGATAAGCACTTAATCATTTCTAAGCCCTGAGAAGTGGCTTACATAGGTATTCTTATTCCTATTTATAGCTGAAAATGACTGACATTTGGAGAGTTTAAATGCTGTGGTTGAGGTTAACATAACGAATATGACTGAATTTTGAAGTCTTCTGATTTAAGTAATGCTTCTTCCTAGAGCACCAGACTTGGCTTACTGAAGTTACTCTTTTAAATGTGTGACAATTTGGTACCACGACTTTAGTTTTCATTATTGCCCAGTTTATCAGAGAGCTTGATCCTTGTGCTTAATATTTAAGATTTAGAAATAGTACATTTACAAAATAGAGGATATTCCTCCTTTATAACTTTTTAGTTTAATTGTAGCCTCCATTGCTCTCTCTGTCTTTTTGGAAAGCATTGTAACTCATCTCTCTTGATGGGCCATATTGTGAGAGGCTGAACTCTTTATGGCATTGTTAAATGAGTTCTTCTCACTAGTAAGGGCCTTCCTTTCTATTTCACCGAATAACTTACTGCCATCTGTGTCCTAGAGTAAAAATCTGGATAAACAGTAGCCCTGAAGGCCTGCTAAACTGCATGCTGACTTAAAAGGTTGCGTAAGATCAAGATCAAGGATTTATATTTTATGACTACCTAACCATGACCCACAGTGGTTCCATAGCTGCGTTTGAAAACAGGGCAATTTAAACCTAAGATTCAAGTGACTTACATTTTTGCCCTCTACCCATTTATTTATATATTTTTTGCTTACTTAGATTAGTAATAACATTTACTTTGTGGTACACTTTATAACTCACATGCTTTAATTACCACAGAATGCTAGGACTTATAATATCTTTATCTCATTATAAATGAGAAAACTTAAGCTCCAAAAAGATAGGCGACCTTTCTGAGATCCCACAGCCAGAAAGGAATAGTGCCCAAACTCGACATGTACCCCATCAGCCCACCCTCATCTTTCTGATCCCATACTCAATGCATATGCTTTCCTTATGGTCATATTGCCTCAGTTTACCTTTGCAAAACGATGGAGAAGGTACTAACTGTATTCTGACCTCCAGTACTATTTTGGATTTAATTACATAGTAATTCTGCTTCTTACTTAACTGTTTTATGAGTTCTTATTTTCTTAATGACATGGTGAGCTTTTTATAGGCGGTGCCCCCATCCCCTGTCTTTCCCACATCACACACTATCCTGCTAAGAACCCAGGAGGCCAGTGGTAAATACTTGTAGAAGCAGCCTGATTTCTCACTAAGAATGACTGACACTAAGACTGACAGGCTGTGGTTGGAAAGTGATCCGTGTCTTTTATTACCTCAGTAGTTGCCTTTTTAATGGAAGCAGCTGTCGATGCTGTGCTGCCCACAGAAACCCTCAGGTCGGTTTTCTCCCTTTCTATTGAGGCTTCCCCAAAGTACATCTGCTCACATCCTACATTCATCCACAATTATTTGGCCCCACACAGCAAGTTTAAATAGCTAATATGCACCATAGTAAGACATTGGAGGCACACAGTAGGGACCCTTCAACAAGTTGAAGGCCCGTGAAGGTCATTCGCTCCATGACCTGCAGTGAAGGCATGGGGAGTTTCTGATGGCTGCAGAGAAGAATAGGTCAGCAGCGTGCCTTCCCCCTCTCACTCCTTGACTCCCTTTCCTGCTGTTCTGGCCACAGGCTTCTCCTTAGCTCAGCATCCCAAGTATAGTTTCTATTTTGAGATTACCTAGTCTTCAGCTTAGTTAAGCCATGTGATATGTAACATGCTTTACTTCTCCTAGGTTTGCAAATCCCCTTTGTTTTTCCTAAAGCTTATTTTAGTAAATAAGCGTGGTCAGCAAATGTCAGCACTTCCCTATTCTCCTCACCCTATTCTTACCTGTTCCTTCTAACATCTAACATCACTAATGCTGCTCTAGGCATCGGGGTCTTTGCAGGTATTCGTTCTTTCAGTCGCATTTATTCACAGACACTTTGCTTGGTGCTAGGCATGCTATAGAGAACAAAGCAGGCAGGATTCCTGAGTTTACAGTTCTTATGGACTGACAAGGAGAAGATACCTTATCAAATGATAAATGTGGGTGGCAGTTATGATAGGTGCTACAAAGGAAAAGATACATGATGATTCACAGGGCCAGAACCAAATTGGGCAGATCAGGGAGCTTTGCTGGGGAAGGAACTATAGAACTGAGATCTGAAGATCTGAAGAGGAGAGCTTACAATATATGGAGAAGAGAGTCAAATAATGGGACAATCATGGGACATACCTCCATACCGACATCAACAAACACAGCAAGTATGTGAAGGAGTGTAGAGGCTAAGACCAGATGCAGCAGGGGGACTTGACATTGCCTGAGAGAATTAAGGAAGAGATCCCTGGTGAATGTCGATTAAACTCAATTAGAAATGGTGAGTAGAAACTATGCGAAGAAGAGCCGGGGAAAGAAGACAGCACACGAGAGACTGCATGAAGTCCCAGTAACACTGGAAGGAGGCAGTGCAGCTGGAGGGGAGGAGGGACAGGGGCCATCGTGGGTGGTATTTCAAGTCATAGTAATGTCACATCTTACACTCAGGGATAGTCATAGCTTACTGCTGCATCTAAAAAATTATCCTGAGGTAGAAACTTCTTCCCCCAACCTCAACAGTAAAGCACTCTTCTGCAGTCCAACCAATGTGTACGCATCAAGAAAATAAAATGATGGGAGGTCACGCCATCTCCACCAGCACTGCCAGGACCTCTGAAAAGGGTCCAGGTTGGTGGACTCCAAGTCAAAATTCACAATGAGTGAAACCTGAATTTTAAGAAACTAACTCTGTAAGACAGTTATCTCTTTTTTACATCCTCAGCACCGCCACGCTGTCCCCTTTCTTTCTAAGCTGAGTTTCCTGAAGGTGAGGTGGGTACTCCTGCTTTGTGAACTTCCTTAGATCTAGAGAACTTACCTTTGCCCCTTTCCCATCTGACTTTCATCATCTTCAGTCAGGTACTTCAATGAAAGGAGGCTTCAAAGAAAATGAACCTAGCAAAATCGAATTCTGAGAGCCCATGGTTTTAATATTTTTCACTTTCCTCAATCTTTCTTATACCAGATAGAATCAGTAATACATACCTGATGAATGTAGTTCCCAGAGGCCAATAGTGAATTTTATCTTGGTAGTCTTTCTACAATGATCTCTTCTAGGTGAAGAGATGAGGGGTTGTTTGGGATGTTTTTATTTTGTTTTCCAACAGATTGTGCTATGCCTATTTGTTGTACAAACAGAAGACTGTCTTGGACAGCCAATGTGTTATCTTTTAGAATTGTTCTTTGCATTCATATGTAATAATTATGCTCATTTGTTTACAAAGGAAGAAAAAACTTAACGAATTTAGATGATGTTGAAGAACAGAATCTTACAACAATGGATTTTCATGACAGAATTTTTATATTGTTCTCATACAGGATGAAGAGGAAGAAATCAAACAGGAAATTAACATGTTGAAGAAATATTCTCATCACCGAAATATTGCTACATACTATGGTGCTTTTATCAAAAAGAACCCACCAGGCATGGATGACCAACTTTGGGTATGTAGTGCTATCTATACTGGCTTTATGTACATGAAGACCAAACAGAGCCAAATTATTCATTTTTCTATCCTCAGGACTAAATTTGATTAACTCCTTCTTTAACCCTTAGCCACCATAATGTCCATAACATAGTGTTTTCAGGGTTTTCTCCTGTTTCCTTAAATAACTATCTTCAGTATCTCTAAATATTCCTTCTATGCCTTAATCTGGATCATCCCCAAAACCAATTGTTAAGTTCTCTGTTTTGTTTTCTTTTTCCCACTAATTGACAAAAATAGAAACACAATAAAATTGTAAAATAAATAAACACAATTTTATTGTGTTTTTATTTTAGGCACCATGCTATTTACATTTTATGAACTGTATCATTTATTTTGCTTCTTTGAGTTAGGTGTTATGATTTTCCTAATTTTTTGAATGATGAAACTGAAGTTTAGAGAAAAAAAAAATGAGTAAACTATTTGAATGTCAACATAGCTAGTCGTGATGGAGCTAGGATCTAACCAAGCTCTGTGAGATTCCTTGTCTATCACTAATGTGTGGGTGACTCTGAAACATAAACTTGAACTCTGTAAGTAGAATCTCTAATATAGTTCCTGGTACCAAGTAGGGACTCTGCAAAGGCTGTTCTTCTTTCATGTTTCCCCAGTCCACTTAGCTTGCCCCAGTCTTTTATCTTTGACAGTCGAAGAGGCAGCTCTCATTGGCTGTCCCACCGATGAGTTTACTGTGTTTGATACCAAACCCTGTCGCTGCTCTGCCTAGTCCAGATTGCCTTTTTCTCACCTTGCTGGTTTCTGCCCTTGAAACTTTTATTCACTTAGTCTTCCAGCAAGATTATAATGCTATGTTGGTTTGGCCTTCCCTTGCCAATTTTATAATCACTTCCCTAGTACAGGCCCGTTCAGAGGAAGCCTGGACTTTACAATGGCCTCCTACCTGTTGATCTACTTCTCTTTCATGCTTTCTCCTTCCCTCTACCCTCCGTCCTTCTGTCCCTCCTTCCCCGCTTCCTCTCTTTCAATTTCTGTTCAGCCCACCTGTTATTATATTAATGCTTCTAAAAATACCTTTTAAACCACTTACCATCTTGCTCATTTTCCAGAGGTTTTGTATGTGCCTAACAAAAAAATTTTACTGCATTAGCAAGAGCCTACTATATGCCAAGTACTGTGCTGAACTGTGTAGATCTAGTAACAGCTATTTCATGGAGAATTCCCAAAGTACTCAGTTTTGGGTAGAAGTAACTCTTTTAATGCATCAGACATTTCCAATCCAGTGGAGAAGACAGAATATAGACACCGAATGCCATCATGCAGTCAGTGACCAAAAAGGATATAAAATTATTAGCTCATAAACCTAACAAAATTTTCATGTCATGTAATATGAATACTCAATCTTTGGAAATGAAAAGAACCGTTGGGATTTTTTTTCTCTATAACTCATATCCAAATTTAAAAGAAAAATAATTTGGGGGTAAACACATTTTATATAGTTTATGTGATTCCGAAAAAGTTACAGTAAGGTTTTAATTGTGGCCTCTAAATGTATAATACATGTAAATATGAAGATTAAACATATAAAAGTAGTGAGAGAAAATAAATGACTATATAATCCTAGAGATACATGACAACAAAAGAATATATCATAAAATAGAATTTGATATAAAATAGAATTTTGGTGGACTTGGCTATATACGTTTTTTAAATGTCTTCTTAACAAAAAAAGTAAAAATGCAAATAACTGTAAAAATATTCATTTATATATAATGTGCAAAGAAATTTCATAACCTTCAGAGATGAAGCATTTTTATAAATCAATAGGAAAAACATGAAATTACTAATAGGAAGATCGAGTTAAGGAAAAGGTTACAACCAAAAAAGTAAGAAATATCAATTACCAATAAAGATATTTTTAAAAGGTTATTCTTACTAACAGTATAAATCCACAAGAAAACGATACCATTTCTTGCCTAGTAGATTG
>CAUYLG010056351.1:0-34264 GCA_963573385.1 Cacajao melanocephalus | reverse complement strand
AAAAAAAAAAAAAAAAAAAGGAGAAATTAGAATGCCCAGTTACTTAAGAGTCACTGGTCTCTCTCAAGTTCTTTTTAAAATATTCAACAGAAGACCAGGCATGGTGGCTCATGCCTATAATCCCAGAACTTTGGGAGACAGAGCCAGGTCCATCACCTGAGGTCAGGAGTTCAAGACCAGCCTGATCAGCATGGTAAAACCCTGTCTCTCCCAAAATACAAAAATTAGCCTGGTGAGGTGGCGCGTGCCTGTAATCCCAGCTACTTGGGAGGCTGAGGTAAGAAAATCATTTGAACCAGGGAGGTGGAGGTTGCAGTGGGCCGAGATCATGTCACTGCACTGTAGCCTGGCCCATCTCAAAAAATAAATAAATAAATACTCAATAGAAGTATTCTGTTTGGACTCATTTTTCAGTCCTGTGTGAAGGCAAAGAAAAAAATAAGTGAAATGAGAAACTACATAAAAGCAAACTGTGGCACCTAATTCCTGCCTCTGCCCCTTTTACAATCACAGTATGTGTTTGCACAACCGGTATATAGGAATGTTTGGAGAAGTAATGAAAACTTTATAGGAATTTATATGAATTGGTTTTTCCCTTGTGGATTTTATAAGCAGATTAATTCCACATTCAAATTGCTGCACTGCAACTTATTAAATATTCACTTTTTTAAATAAGTTGATGCATTATTTACAGCAGAGCAGATTCAATATTTAAATTGTTTTTTCAAAGAGTTCCTGACTAGAGCGTATCACCAGCACCTTCCTTCTGGTCCAGCGGATGAGATGAAATGAGTCTTGTTTGGTGCAAATCCTAGGAACAAAGGCTTAACCCAGACTAGAAAGCCATCTTTGGTTAATGCCAAATTCCAGGCTGCATCCACTTCTGGACCTCTGACTGGCCTTCTTGGCCTCACACAGCATCTTGTCCCTCATCAGCATTTCTCACACTAAAGGCATCTGGCCACTTGAGGTTGAATCATCTGGGATGAGTTTTCAAAATGCATTGGCATTAAAAACAAATGGTTTTAAACCTCGGGGTTGAGAATCACTGCTCTAACCAAGACAGTGCCTAATAAGAAAGCCATCTTAAGCCTTATCCTAGACTCAGAGTTCAGACTTTGTCTTGTGAGCTCTGGGAGACACCAAAAGGGTTAAAGCAGAGAAAGGACATGTTCACATTTTGCACTTTAAGATTAGTGTAGTGGCACTGTGGAGAACAGACCACCAGGGCAAAGGAGACCAGGTGTGGCAGTAGTCTAGGCGAGAGAGGACGTGCACCCAAGGTAGAGCAGTGGCCATGGATGGATTTGAGAGTCACTTAGGAAAGATAGAGCCCAGAGCCTCGTTGGATGGAGGGTGGGGAGGTCAGCAGGTGACAGAAGGGAAGAAAACAAAGAAGAACTTATTGTATTTAGGGTGGTATGTGCCAACATGAACGCTACTTTTTACCATTAGACTCAGATTATAACCTCAATGTTCTGATACCTAAGGTTTTTCAAATATACTCTGTTTTCCTGAAATCAATTAAGTGGCAGAGTTTTGATTTATTTTATAATTAATAAAAGGACATTCTTTGAAATTCTTTTTGGTATGGGGTGCTAAATAATATAAAGTAAATTAAAACAATGCATCTAGGATCCTAGTGAAGTTACTTCTCTTCGGCTTCTTTGAGAAGCTGGGCAATGAACCAAAGCCTGGGCTTTCATTCCATCGTACTGAGCATACTCAAGTCTCCTAACCTCAAATTTGGAAGTAAGCACTGTCTTTTTAAATCACTGCCAAGTCATCTCCTCCTTTTCCTCTCTGTCTTAATCCCTCTATCCTAGATTTTTCAGGCTTTATTTGGAGACTGTGAGTTCACAGATGGGTGCTGTCTAGCTGGAACAGGAGGAATTTATAAAGGACAGAATGTAGCAATAGTTTTGGACAAGAGGCAAAAATCTGATCTTCTGATCTCTTTATTTTTCAGTTGCGGTCTGTATAGTTGCAGTGTTCTTTTTTCCTAATCATAAAATAATTACAATTTATTATCATTAGTAGGAATTCAAACAATTCAGGGAAGTATGATACAAAAAAGTGAAAATACCCTGACACCTCAGCCTCAGAAACATACATGTTAACAGTTTGATGTATACCCTTCCAGATTCCTGCAGTAACATAGGATTAAGGCTTGGAATTAGGCAGACACCGAGCAGGAGGTCAGGGCTCCAGGCAGATGGAGAGCGTGTGTTCTTAAGAGAATGCGCGACACATCAGGGAAGTTGGAGGTTCCCTGTGGCGCTGGGATCCGAAGTGTGAGGTAGGCGTGGTGATATGCAAGGAATGGAGGTTGGCAAGGACCCTTTAGAGTATGTGTACACATGTGTACACCTTTTAAGAAAATCAGATCATACTATGCATTATCTTCTAAAACTTATTTTTCCAGGTGGAAATCTCCCCACATCAGTGCATTTAATAATTCATCCTTTTAAAAGGGCTATATAGTACTCTATTATTTGGATGGACAAAGTTTGTTTAACCAACCCACTACCAATTTGAGTAGCTTCCAGTTTTTGCTATTAAGAGCAAATCAATATGATTAAGTAAATACCCACAGAAGAATATCTCAAGGCTTAACTTCTAGGATTGATATTGTTAGGTCAACGGCTATTTAAAATTTTTTATTACCTACTGTATATGGTATTGGCTAATTCCTTACACCCTTCCCAGCACTGGATGTCATTTATTTATTTGTTGTCATCTTATGGGCAAAAAAATGAAGGTCATTTTAAATGTTATTTTAATGACCATTGCAATTGAACGCCTTTTCATATCTTTCTTGCCTACAGATAATCTGTGAATTACCAGTCCATGCCTTTTGTATCTGATTATTTTATTTTATTTTATTTTACTTTTGAGATAGAATCTTGCTCTGTCACCCAGGCTGGAGTTCAGTGGCACAATCTCAGCTCACTGCAACCTCCACCTCCCAGGTTCAAGTGATTCTCCTGCCTCAGCCTCCCAAGTAGCTGAGATTACAGGCACAGGCCACCACACCTGGCTGATTTTTGTATTTTTGTAGAGACAGTGTTTCACCATGTTGACCAGGCTGGTCTCAAACTCCTGACCTCAGGTGATCTGCCCACCTCAGTCTCCCAAAATGCTGGGATTACAGGTGTGAGCCACCACGTCCAGCCTGTGTCTGATTATTTTAGATCAACCACACAGAGAGATGGTTAATCTAAAGTAATCAGATACAATAGGCTACTGTAGAGCTGATTAGTTTTTGTTTTTGCTTTTTGGTGGCACTAGGACTTACCAGGCCATGCCTTAGTCCAGGTGCTGGGGCTTGCCCGTGGCACTCTTGATGTATAAAGCCTGGACAATCCGCCAATTCACCATGAGTAGTGACACTAGGAAGCTAACATCCAGAAGGATGTTGCAAACAAGGTCATTGTCATCTTCACACGGCCAATGGTCATGGCCTGCCACAGCACATCCGTCTGGAACTTGACTGTGGACTTCACCTCATCAACTCTGGCCACTATGTTTTCATTGTGTACGAACAGGGTAGGGCATTTGCCAGCTGCATTCAGGCTGGGGCCGAGGATGCTCTTCAAGACATCGAAGCTCACGTGGTGATAGCCAGAGCCTTGGCTTCCACACAGTGTTGTTGGTCCCCAGGGCACACACGGAGAGCCTGGGGCAGGGAGTAGACTAAAGCCTGCAGCGGAAGTGCTTGTCCTTCTGAGTGTCATAGTTCTTCAAGGTGATCTTCAGCTACACCTAGATATGTCCAGTGCCAGCACTGGTTCCTGTGCGGGGCACCTTGTACAGAGTATCTCAAGAGGCTTTGCTGCTCTTGGTGTCTCATGCCACAGAAACCAGAAAAGAGCATTACTGTGAGTCTTGCACCTTCATTTAACTAAAGAGTTTGCTATGTTGGTGAAACAATGAGAGTCAGTGACCTTCAGTATCTTGGAGTCATTTGTACCTTTAGGTTTTTACTGAAATTGCGGGACATTGAACTTCCTTCATAATTAGCCATGTTTGTTCTTGGCTTTTTCTGTTGGCCTCTACCACCTTGTCTATGGACCTCAAAACTTCTGATTTCCACCAATGCATTTAATTGTTTTTGAGAAGGACATTTAAAATGGTTCTCAGGATTGCTTTGGGAATCACACCTTCACTTTCCATTTATGGATTTATCATTTTCTGGGAAGAAGACACATCTCTTCTTTTGAATGCGGCCTGGTCTGTCTTCCTATTTAGACTTCACAGTTCTCCATCAGCAACAGCCCTGATCTTGTGCCGTTTGGAATCCAAATTAGTCCACATGTCTGTTCCAACTAGTGCTGGAGTGAAACTCACACCAGATTTTCCCCCTACATTCTTTATACTTAGTCTGTAGCTGGACAAATTGGAAGAAATAAGTTATCCTAGAAATTGTGGAACAGACTTCTTTCTACACAGTCAAGGGTGCGGTAAAAAACACAGTAAAGAATTTTAAATACAGATGTCAAGAGCCATTGGAATCATAGATTGAGGGATGTTTAGAGTAGGTCTTAGAATCATAGAATTTGGAGTGAAAATGTCCTCTTGATGAGACACAGATCAACTTCCTCATTTTGTGGGTGAGACCAAGGCAGGTCAGACAGCTGCTCAGCTTGCCCAGCCAGCAAGTGACAGAGCCGAAATGCAGCTTTCCTGACTCCTGGTCCACAGCCTTTCTTCTTCAAGGCTGCCTCCTTTCCTAAACTGGTTGAAAGAAGACATTTACTTAGAAGATTCATATCCCAGAAGTCACTTTGCTGGTCATCTATCACAAGGGAGGAACGGAGTCTCAGGGAGATAAAGTGACTCACTGAGGGTCACAGGGCTGGCAGGCACATGCCCATCCCAGGGAATAGGTTACACTGCCTCTCATTGCCAAGGAGAGCTCTACCAAGTCACTCTGGCATCTTCTGCTGGGGATGGTCAGAGTTCTCGGAGCAGGTGGAAAGATGTCTGAAGTCTCACACTCTGGTGGCTGCTCTCAGAAATCCTAAGAGGCCCCCTTCTCTCAGTACTCTGAGAAAACAGTCTGTCTTTTAAGATAGTCTAACCCTGCACCTTACATCTTATTGAAAATAAATCTTTGTGATTCTGCTGGGTTTGTGACTTGCGTAATAGTGCGTGGGTTCAGAATTGTTGTATTTCATTTTCTTGTAGTAAAATATGTCACTGTTTTCCTCCTAAGTTGGGTTCTTTTGTTTTTAAGGAATACTGCTGTAAGTGAGCTTGAGACAAGGGGGTTTTCCTGCAGGAACTGAGATAGCTTTAGGGACTGAGGCCGCCTGAGAAACTGTCAGCTCCGGGGACCCACTGCTATTTCCATCACTTTCTCATGGCTTCTTCTTCCTGGTGCTTCTGCTGAGATCTCCTCTCTACTGCCTGACTTATCCTGCTTGTTAGAGGTTTCTAAACTGTGACTTACTCATAGTTTTGCTTGCTATGTCCCAGACTCTCCCTCAGGGCATCTCTAAGGATATAGGAAAAAACCAAACTCTGTTTCTCCCACTATGCTCTCACAACATACAATGCTTCTGTGAACAAATGTGTGGGTGTATTGTCTCAACTCCAAGCAAGCAATAAGCTCTGCAGCAGACACCAGCTAGGTGTCCTCTAATTCAATTCAGTTCTGACACTGTCTACCTGGAGATAGGGTCAGGTCCCACAGGTGGAGGGCTCAGTCCCACAAGACTGCCCCCACTTCCAGTGACAATCACAAGCTCCAGGTTGTTTCACCTGTGCTCTGACCAGCCAGCTATAAATCAGGGGTCCCACTACCCCCTCCTCAGGTTTGATTAATTTGCTAGAGTGGCTCACAGAACTCAGGGAAACACTTAGGTTTACTAGTTTATCATAAAAGTTGTTACAAAAAATATAGATAAAAGCCAGATGAAAGAGAGGCATAGGGCGAAGTATGCGGGAAGAGGCAAGGAGCTTCCAAGCCCTCCCCAGGCGAGCCACCCTCCATGAACCTTCCCCTGGAGGTGCAGCTATCTGGAAGTTCCATGAACTCAGTTCTACGGGGTTTTAGGAAAGCTTCATTTAGGCATGATTGACTAAATCACTGGCCATTGATTATCAACTTAAACTTCAGCCTCCCCAGAGGTTAGAGAATGGGGCTAAACGTCCCAACCCTATAATCCTCCCTTGGTCTTTCATGGGATCAGCCCCCATCCTGAATAAACCTAGGGCTGCCAGCCACCAGTCATCTCATTTGCATACAAAAGATACTCTTATCAACTTTGAAGATTTCAAGGATGTTAGGAGCTGTATATCAGAAAATGAGACAAAAATCAAATATATTTTTAATAATATCACAGCATCTTTGCAGTTTCTGTTCTTGTTGCTATGGGCTCATTCCTTCTGTGTTTCCTAGTTTTAGTTCTTGAAAGACAGAAAACATGATTGGCTCAGCTCATCTTTCTTGCAGTAGGACATAGCACATAGTTACTGTTCAGCCTATGGGAATGGCTGCCCTTTGGTCAGGTGCCTACCCTTGCACCAATCAGATATGGCCAAAGAGGGGTTTCATCACATGGCAAATTATCTGGCAAATTAAGTATTGGTGGGGCAATGTTTTTAGAAGGGGCAGAGGCATTGTAAGCGTATCTAATGTATCTGCCTTAAAAAGAAATTAAGCTTCAAGTGCCATGGAACTGAATCGGCTAATTGATGTCTTTTGTAAATTTCTTGGGAATTACAAAAAAAAATGTTATTCAGGAACTCCTTCAACTACCTAACAGTGAGTCATGGCAATGCTATAATTTCTCGTCTGTGAACTGCTTGGCTATTTTCCAAGTACTCCTATTGGGTTCCACTCCCCTGAGGCTGAAATTTCAGTGTGCCACTGGCAGAGAATGAACCCATATGCCTCGGCCTCTGAGCTTTGACTTGAGAATGTCTTATGATCTCTATATTCCTGACCTGGCTCATTCCTTTATGACACCTTTAATGAATAAAGGTGAATCTGCAACACTGAACACAAGCCTTATGCTCACATATAAACCCTATGTTATGGCCCATAGGATAGAAACTAGTTGATTTAGGAGTTTGGGAGGATGCATGGGAGTTGCGCAGACATGTAGGAAAAAAGAGTTAACCTTTACTGAGCATCTACCATGAACCTGGTGTGAGTATTCTCATCAAATAGATGAGGAACCTGAGGTTCTGAGAAGGTGAGACACCTGCCCAACAACACCCAGTGAGCAGGTAGTAGAGCTGGAATTTAACCCAGATCTTTCTGATTCCAAATCACACTCTTTGCATCATGCATTGGAGTTGGTGGTTGAGAAGCGGGTAGAGGGAGATATTCCAGGTGAAGAAAATGGAGACCATTACAGGTAAAGACGTGAAGGTGGGCAAACGGAAAGCAGTGCAGGCACTAGAGTGACAGATTTCTGTTGGAATATAGTGAGATTGAATGTCAGAGGCAGCCAGATTCTTGCACAATATAAAGGCCAGGCTAGGGCGTAACTGACATTTTTGGAGGCCTTGGGGAGTCAATGAAGGCGAGGCAAGGCGCGATGTCTCCAAGGCAGCTGTTCAGATTAGAAGGATTAGCCTGGAGACAGGTGACAGATGGATTGGAATAGGAAGAGATTCGAGGTGATTTAGGCACGCATAGCTATGGAAGGCCCCTGTAATCTCAGGGAATGTTTCACAGCTGGCTTCGTCTCCTTAAGCAAGGACACTTTTTAGTCCCTCTCCCTCCTCATCACTTTAATAGTCACAAGCTTAAAACTGCCTGCCCTCCATAAACTAAGTTTTGCTATACAGCGTCACCTTTGATGAAGAGAAATGCTGTCAATTTTTTGTAATAATTTTTATCTGAAGCCTCCAAATGCTGCACTTTTGATTTTTAAAAACAGAACTACTCCAAAGGGTAGCGAGTACTGGGAAGCCGAGGCTGTGGTCTAAATTTCCCCTCAAAGTCTTAACCACGGGTGAGATTTTGTATGTGTATCAATCATACCATTTCCATCCTCATTCTCTGTTCCTGTCACTCCAAGTGTGAGAAGAGATAGATGATTAAGATAAAGTCCAGTTCCTAGGACTTTACCTTCTAGTTCTCCTTTTTCTTTTCCAAAGTAAAATCACCATGAAATTATAAGAAGTTGCAGGCAATTTGGCTAAGGTACTTGTGGATTTGCCTTGGGAAGAGTAAAAATCAGCAAATGTTATTTTCTTCCCTGCCTTTTGCAGCCATTGAGGGCATTTATATAATGATATAATGAGTATTGGTGCTGAAACGTGTCTTTCTGTCACCAGAGATTAAGTGTCAAGTTTGGCAATGAATTAGTTTGTCACTTTTATTGGTGAGAAAACTGAGGAGGAGTTTAATCCCTAGATTCTGAGGGGGCTCAGTAGGTGGAAAGTCAGTAGATAAAAATGGCAGCAGGATTGTAGCACATCTGTAGTCCCAGCTACATGGGAGGCTGAAGAGGAAGAATTGTTTGAGGCCAGGAGTTTGATACCAGCCTGGGCAATGTAGTAAGACCCCACCTCTAAAAACCAAAAGTCAGCTGGACGTGGTGGCACATGCCTGTAGTCCTAGCTACGCAGGTGGCTGAGGTGAGCAGATCACTTGAGCCCAGGAGTTTGAGTACAGCCTGGGCAACAGAGTAAGACCCTGTTTCTAAGAAAAAAGGAAAAATGGCAACAGGTTGATCTGCATTTTCCTTTTGCCCTAGGCTAAATTTGGAATCCCTCTTCCTTGACATACTTGAAGTAATAAATTTTACAGCTTTGACAAAACCATTGGAAGAGGTCCTTCAATCAAAAGTTAAACTTGTGGTCCTCCCACCTAAGGAAACAGCAACACAATCAAATTAAAAACCGTAACTGGCTTCCGCTCAATGTGGAAGACACTGTGCTAAGAGAGAACTTGAATAACTTTTCCTTAGGACTTTAGTGTCAGAGAGATGGTTTACTATAATAGCAACAATCTTCACTGACGCAGAGGTGAGCTGTTCTATTTAATAATTCCAAGAGCACACTCTTTACCCCGTGCTTTCTCTGCTGAGTGTGAAAAAAAAACCTCACTGCATTCTTTAGTGTTTAAAGCACAAGTCATTAGACTTACTACACCCAGGGACTCAATAAAATGGTTACTTTTCAGGGAACTGTGACGATGTCAAGATGCGAAAGCAACCTCTGGCTCCAAGTCACGGGGCTTTGCTGTCAGGCATGGATCAGGCCAGATGCTGGGTGATTCTCAGACCAAACCTGGGAATGCTCTGCTGGTTAGGATCGCCTCTTGGTCCCATCACAGCTGGATTGGGTGGACTAGGGTTGTAGGTAGGAATGGTGAGAAATCATTCAAACAAAATTGAATTGGTCAAGACCAGATTTGTGTACAGTCCTATTTGGTATCTAGTTCAAATCCAAGAAGGTCATCATGGTGGGGTCTCATCTATATATTTGCACCTCTGGGAATTTGGGGGAGCCAAGGCAGACCAGCCATAATGGAACTAATGACTATTGGTGTTTAAAGTCCTTGGAAAAAAAAATAGTGGGAACTTTGGGATTCTTGAACAAAGAAAGAAGGCTTGGCCGGTGTCAACCACTCAGAAGGAAGGAGTGCCCCAAGCAGGCAGAGAATTCACCCTCTGAGGTGAAGGAGGGACGTAGTTCATATTCCTCGTATTGAGAGATCTTTTGTTCATAGTCAAGGGATGCTTTTGAGTATGACAAAGAGCTGTCTTTCTGCCCAGGGCACTTGTAAATTCCTACACTGAGGTTGTCTGAAGGGGCCTTAACAGTCTTTGGTCACTTAAGGGTCAGACAATTCAAGGTTATCTGAAGGAATTGTATTTGCTTGGGGTGGGGCTGGGGTCTAATCCCTTTAGTTTTGACAGGAACAGAGCAGATCAGAGACTGCAGGAGAACTGAAGACAGGAGGAAAGAATGACAGCAATTGTTAAGAAATGGAACACCCCTGAAGCAGCGGCTGAAACTCTAGGGAGATAGCAAGGATCACTGGGGAATGCAGGGGACTGAGGGCTTGGAGTTACAGTAATACAACCATGTGAGAACTTAAAGCCAAATGTCTCTGTGTCTGTCATCCAAGCTGTGACTATCACCAAGGCCTATGTAGCCTGAAAAGCCAAGGGTTTCTCTCAATCTTTGTCAAATCCTGGCTACTTTAAAAATGTTACCATTTTCAACAGTTTTATGATGTAAAAGGCTTGGGAAGGTGGACTCATGCAAGGGATTCATCTGGCCAGTTTGCCAGCTGCTGGAGGTGGGGAAAGAGAGGGGCTGGAAGCACTTGGGGCAAGACTTGTCCCTCTACGTGAAGAGATGACCTACATACATGACACAGTTAAGCAAGAGTAGAGATCTGACTTGGTGTCCTGTGGTATTCTCTGACAGTTTGTCTGATGGCAAATAGCACCAAGATGACAGACATTCTCACCTTCCTCAGGTCAGGTGAGGATCTGAAAATACTAAGTTGCTGAGAATGTCCTCCTTAGTTACCTCTTCACACTTGGGGAAGGGGAAGTCCTGATTTGGCCAAAACAGTCATCTTGCCCTGTTGCTCCTGTGAACTGAGATCAGTTAAGAGCCAAAACTGACCGTGCAGGAGGTATCTCCATTGATATTCATACAGCCATTTACAATAAGCGTGTATTAATTATGTATTGCTCCGTAACAAGTTACCCCCAAATTTTGCAGCTTAAGTTCACAATAAACATTTATCTCGTATAGTTTCTATAAGTCGAGACTTCGGGAGTGGCTTAACTGGCTGTCTTGAAGTTGAAGTCATTGAAGTCAAGAAATCAGCCAGGACTGCAATCATCTGAAAGCTTGACCGGGGGCGGGAGAATCAGTCTACAAGATGGCTCATTTGGAGGAAAACCTCATACTGGCAAGAAGCCTAGTTCCTCACCATCTGGAATTCTCCATCTGGACGTTGTTTAAGTGTCCTCACAACATGTGATCAAGTGATCCAAAAGAGAGCAAGACAGAAGCCTCAGTAATTTTTGCAACCTAGTCTCAGAATTCACACTCTGGCAATTCTCCAATATCTTACTGGTAACATAGATCAATCCTATTCAGTGTAGAAGGGGACTATACAAAGGCATGAAAACAAAGAAGTCAGAGTCACTGGGCCCACCTTGGAGACTGGCCACCAAAAATAGCCACTACCTATCAAGAGTTTACCGAGAGACAGGCACGTGCCAATAACCTTACATACAGTAATCCTTCAGAGTTACTGTTTTCTTATTCTCCCCATTTCTACAGATGAGGACACTGAGGCCTAGAGAGGATATATAACTTCCCCGAGGATTTTCCATGCTGAGCTTGCCCTTGGTGTGCATCTTGAAGGAATAAAGCTCGGGTCACGTTTTCATTCAGCACAGAGGCATTGAGTGTCTACTATGAAACAGGCATCGTGTTAGGCTGGAGAATATGAGTAACAGCCAGACCCAAGCCCTAAGGTGTGTGAAAAAGTCATAGGCACAAAGATGGCCCTGTGTTTAGGGTGTAATCCGGTTCTACAGAGGCAGTCATGAGGATAGGAATAGATCAGAAAAGGCAGTGCTTGAGGTAAGTCCTAAAGGGTCAGGAACATTCTCAAGTGTTGTGCCAGACCTTTAGGCCTGGAGTGGGAGCAGGGAGTTCCGACTGGTTCCTATAGAGCACGTGGGAATCTCCCATCTTCATCTTCTAGCTTTGAGTTTGTGTTTGGTGAAGCCAGATGATGCTTTATCATATGACCAGTCTAATGGAGCTGGGGGTGGGTGTGGTTGGGGCTAGAACCAGGAGACTCCGGTTTTATGTGCTGTTTTCCCATCAACCCCCTGTGTGATCTCTGGCAAATTCTTAACTTGCGTATGCTTTGGTTCTGGCTTCTGTTAAATGAGACTAAAACCATCTTTCCTCACATGGTGGAGGGGGAGGAGCAGGGAGCATGGTTGTGAGGATGTCAAGTGCTACTAAAAAGTTCAAAGCTCTCCTTTCTACATGATCTGAAGTCAGAGCTGGTCCTGCTACAACACATTTCTTCTCTGCCGCCCCACTCTACCTGCACCATGCAGACGCAGAAGGGTTATAATAGTTGAAATTTCCTTTTTACTTACTTTTAGCCAAGGGAAAAGTCAACAGCTCCTGAGGATGTTTGGTACACTAGGCTCCCTCTGACAAAATGTGCAGATGCTTCAGTTGTCCATCTAAAATCATGTTACTGAAAAAGGCGGGTGATGGGAGAAGAGAAAGAAGTCTACTGCTTGCAACGGTGCTGTCGTCATCTGTGCTGTCGTCATCTGTGCTTTATGCAGCTCTTTCAGGACAACCATCAGGTGGATGACACTATGATTCTTATAGTTGCCCGGCATTTCATTCTCTGAGAAGTCAAATGCATTCTTTTTTTTGATGCAATAATGCTGTGATTTATTATTGTTATTGCAGAAGCAACTGAGCAATATTTTTCCTGTGAACAGGACTGTCATGTATATGTAAACCACAGTCTGCAGTTCCTCAAAAAAAAAACAAACAGAGAGAGGGATGCTCAACATTCTTACTCTCAACTGGATGGATATAGGGTTCAATTCCATATAGAGATCACCACTGCCTTCCCATGCATCCCCTGGGCCAACATCCTCACCATCAGCATAGGTGAGCAACTAGGTATTGTGGGCAAGTAAAAACATCTCCTGGAAGTACTGATCATTTCATATATGCATGAATCTGTTGATACTATTCACATGAATAATACACACAGAATATTTATCTCCTAAGAGTCATTTTCATTTCATTTTGCTCTTTTCCTTCTCTTGCCTGGAGCCTTGGAAAGCTAACCCCACACACTCCTTTAGGCTCTCCCTTATGACTTCCCTGAGCCCTTTTCATCTACAAGAGCATCAGACACAGTATTGTGACGTGTGCACAACTTCAAAATGCACTGGCCAATCTGTTCCAGTGTCTATGGAGTTCTAAAATCATTTTATCTCTTCTGGTTAAGAAGGCTCAGACAATTCTGGGGTGGAATTTGGTAACGCCGGATTGAGAAGTGAAGATCACCTTGTTCTATGGAAAGTGAAACAGGAATTGAAGCAAGGAAGCTAAAGTTCTTCCCGTAGTTCCAGAAGATCGACTTTCTCCTCTCCTCTTGAGCTTTTCAATTGTCACGAATGGTCAAGGCCTTGTTGCCTGGTGCATCTTTTAAACTATGGCTTTTAATGCTTTATTGTGGTTAGAGGATGTGCAAGAATTAAAAGCCCATCGTATTCTTCGAAGACTACTTGTTTTGCTCTTTAATTAAACAGTAAAATCTTTTTATTGGTGTAGACTTTTATGAGTTTTAATGCACGTATGGAGTCACGTAACCACCACCACAATCAGGGAACATAACAGTTTCATCATCCCCCAGAACTCTCATGATGCCCCCTATAGTCACACTCTCCCTCACCCAAACCTTGTAACCACTGATCCGTTCTCATTATAGTTTTGCTGTTTCCAGAAAGTCATGTAAATGACACTAGCCAGTTATATATTGGCATCAGCCAGTATGCAGCTTCTAAGACGGCCTTATTTCCCTCAGCATGATACCTTTGAGATTCATCCATGTTGTATTTATCAATAACTAGTTCTTTTTTATTGATTACTAGGATTTGATTGTCCACGTGCATATTGAACTCCGCTGTTTTCAGTATAATACAGACCCCATGAGTCCCGGGAAGAAAGGCCAGTTGGGTAACCAAGCGAGGAAGTAGCTAAAGTTCCTTCTTCAGATTTTATGGTTACTTGTCATAATCATGTTGGGTGATCATCTGGAGATGAAGAGGCACAGCGGTTTTTATTCAAGAGCAAAAGAAGCCCAGAGAAAGCTGAGGCCCAAACACCTCAGGCTTTCAATAGCCCCCTTTCTCCGTGCGGCATCTGCGAGTTTTTAACATCCTTCAATTTTTTTTTTTTTTTTTTTTTTTTTGAGACGGAGTCTTGCTCTGTGGCCAGGCTGGAGTGCAGTGGCGCAATCTTGGCTCACTGCACCCTCCGCCTCCTGGGTTCAAGCGAATCTTCCACCTCAGCCTCCTGAGTAGCTGGGACCACAGGTGCGTGCCATCACTCCCGGCTAAATTTTTTGTGTTTTTAGGAAAGATGGGGTTTCACCGTGTTGGCTGGGATGGTCTTGATCTCTCAACCTCGTGATTCGCCCGCCTCGGCCTCCCAAAGTGCTGGGATTACAGGCATGAGCCACCACGCCTGGCCAACATACTTCACTTTTAAGCTCCCCTGTGTCTTCCTGACTCTGGCTAATGTAGCAGTTCTCCACAGGGGATGATATTGCCCCTCACAAAGCATTTGACAAAATCGGGAGACATTTTTGGTTGTCAGGATCCGGGGACTGCTACTGGCATCCAGTGGATATGAGTACCTACAAAGTGCCAGGCAATATTCTGTGCTGGGGATACAGGCATGGACACAAATGGCAGAGTCCCTGCCCTCATGGGGCTTATAGCATAGAGCAGAGGTTGACAAACTTTTTCTGTAAAAAGCCAGATGATCAATATTTTCAGCTTTGTGGACCACGTAGTTTCTATTGGAGCGTGAAAGCTGACAAAGACAATGTGCAAACAAAGGAGAGTGGCTGTGCCCCCCAGTGCAACTTGACTCACAAAAGCAGGCAGCTTGTGTGGTGTGGCCCTCAGGCTGTAATTTGCCAACTCTTCTTCTCGGGAGAAGACAAATCATTGACAAACAAATACAAAGTTGAAGTGGTAAGTGCTATCTATTTTTTTAAAGGCAGGATAAACGATAGAGAGGCAGAAAGGTTCAATTTAGACTAGGTGGTCAGGGAAGGCCTCTCTGCAGAGGTGACATTTGATCAGGCACCTGAACGACATGCAGGACTGAGCCAGAGGGAACAGCAACTGCAAAGGCCCTGAAGCAGGAATGTGCTGGTGTCTTCAGGGAACAGAAAGAAGACCAGGGTGGTGGGAATAATGCACAGAAGGTGTGGGGAACCTGAGGTTGGAGAGGTCAGTGGGGCCCGGTCATGTTAGCATGTGGACTTTGGAGTGGATGCTCAGGTTGCTGGGAAGCCTTGGTGGTTCTGGGAGAGTGTTCCACGTTCTCACCGTCAAGCAAAAGAGGTCAGGTGACTTTTCATGGCCTCCATTCATCCACACATGGGTTTGGGTGAATTAGCGAAAGGTGCCTCTCCCTGTCAGCAGCAGCAGCCTTGGATTGGCTTCCACTCCCCACCTCTGCCACGTGCCCTTAGTTGGGATACACCTTGCACAGCTGTTCATTACAGTCCTTGGTCTTAAGTGTTGCGGAAGGTACTTAAACTTTAAGCAAATGGTATTCTTCAGACTTTCATAGATTTTGTATGCAAATTATTGTCATTAGGCAGTAGTTTCTGGGGCTCCAGCTCAGTGTTCCAGGGCAGATTGGAGGACATCTAATCTGAAGGTGCCCTTCCTTTTCCCTTGAAAGGAATCTTGACCCATTCCTGAGACCTTTCACTGCTGGGACCAGTAGTCCCCCCTTCTTCGCTTTAAGGTAATGCACAGCGGCATGAATGAGGGAAGCAAAGAGTCAGTAGCAGAGGCACCTCTCTAAGTTATGGAAACTTGCATAAAAGGAAACTTGTGGCAATAGTGAGGGCTTTCATTTCCTATTCTTTATTAAATGGCAGGTTGCCAGGAAAGCACTGTCACACATTTGCATGCAGGTTAAATTTCTCAAAACCTGAGCCCCTATAGCTAGTGACAGTGGGAAGTGTGAAAGAAAGGCTTGGGATTCGCTACCGTGCTGTTGTTACTGTCAATGGGTAAATTTCTTTAGCAACTTGTGGTTCTATTGGAACTGACTGGAACAAATCCAGTCATGAGCTGTTTGTGAGTTGGTTTTTTTCTATTTATTATTTTGAACGGAGAGCATGATAGCCAGGATAAATAATGAAAGGCATTTTTGTTATCATCATTAAATACCAAACACAGGTGACTACAGGACTCCTAAAATAACTCCAGATGAGCTCATCATGGGCCAACATCTTTCACTTTTCTAATGTGCTTTTGGAGGTTTTGATACCAGGAATGCAGCAGTGCTTTCCAAACAGAGTGGACTTTACCTAGTATTATCAACTGAGTCATAATGAACTTCATGGTTCACTCTTTCCCACGGTTGTCTTAATTAGCTGTACAATTTTCCCTGATCTCACTTGCAAACAGTCTTCAAATTCTTACTCAGAGGTTTGATTGAGTATTTTCTATTCATTTGTCAATTCTAAGAACTAGTTACTGGAATTAACTTACAAATGAAGATTCCTTCCCTAATGGTTGCAGACAAATGCAGTTTGGCTGCTTTGACTTAAAACAATCAAGATGAAAGTAACAGTATAATATAATTAATTTTGTGGTAGTAAGCATCTTCTAAGCTGTGGTAAGCATCTTTTAAGCTGTAACTACATGGAGCAGATGAGACATGTAGTTCCAGAGTTGTGCTTTAAAACTACATCTGAAGTTCATTGTTTTTAGGAGGTATCTGAATATTTGGCCTGAAAATGTTGAATTGGCAAACATTTTTCTGTTTTTAATCTTTCCTCTCTGTTTTCCAGGGGAAAACAATTGATATTTATTAATATTCTCTTTTAAATGAACTGGGAAAGTTAAAATGTACCTTGGGCTTCAGTAAAATATAGTTTTACCAAGTTGATATTTCCCGTGCCTTACTTTGAGGGACTTAACTCATGTCAAAGGCTGCACAAGATGCTGGGCATGGGAGACATATTTGGGGAGCAAATGGGCAGCTCCAAGTGTCCTTGTCAGCTTTCTACAGGACATAGCCCAAGGGCAGCTGGTGAGGAAAATGATTTTTAGGCTTGTTGCTTGCTTTTCTCAACTTGGCCTATACATCTTCTCCCTTGAAATAAGAGTTTTAGGCTAGGGAGAAAACAGGACTGAAAGCAAACCTCTGGCTTCTCTTAAGTTCCAGTAAAGCAGCCCCTACTCTGAGTCAGTGAACGAAAGAGTGAGAACACAGGAAGCCAAGCTCTGTCACAAAAGAACCCGAAAAAGGGACCTAAAATATTTTTTTTTCAAAGGGAGAAGCATTAACAAAATGATAGGGAAGACACAAAATAGAAGAACAGAGAAAGAAGAAAGAGGAAGCAGAATTTAAGGAGAAAAAAAATCATAACACATTAGTTTATTGGAAATGTGAACAGACTGCAAAATTGCACATGGCCCATTCTAGTCCAGCCTGCTTGCCAACTCTTCAACTTCAAGTCACAGGGACCCATTCCACCTATTTGTGGCAGAACCTTTAAAATGGGGTCAGGAAATGTGCTACTTGGGCTTAGAAATGTGCTGGTTGTCTTTGTTCCCAAATCTGCATCCATCTAGGTATTTTGCATATAAGAACATTTCAATAGCATTAAATCATCAATAACCTAAAAGTCATGTCTATACCTGCAAAGTGAAATGTGGAATTGAGATAGTTTAGAGAAGAAAAAAGGATTTTTGAAAACAAACGCAAATAGTCTACATGAAAAAAAATGTATACTTTTGAGCCAGACTCATGGCCCACTGAGTTGGATTTTTTTTTTTTTTTGAGATTGTGGGGGGGTCTCACCATTTTGGCCAGGCTGGTCTTGAACTCCTCACCCTCAGGTGATCCACCCACTTCAGCCTCCCAAAGTGCTGGGATTACAGGCGTGAGCCACCGCGCCCAGCCCTGAGTTTGATATTTTGACTCAAAAGGCGTTATCACAGGCTGTGGAATGAAAGGGGTATAGGAGCCCAGAGCCAACCAGTTGGTTCACTGGTTAACTGCCCAGCTCTCCACTTTGTCATGGCAGGTACTTCAGGAGTGAGCTTTATGCTACTGATTATTTATTTGCAAAGTGGGCACTGTGCTTGGGTGATACCCCTCCTCCCAGGGCAGTAGAACACAGCCTAACTGTGGTCCTCCCTCCACCTCTACCACGTGAATGCGATAAAATCCTGCTTAACACAGCATATAAAGGCTGAGTTCTGGCCATTCAACTCCAGACTCCTAGAGGTGTTTGACCGAACGGCCATCAACCAGGTGTTTTGGTTGTTTTTTTTTTTTTTTTTTTTTTGGTAAGTGACGTAAATCATAGAAATTATGTAAGGAATATGTACAATAGGATTTTCCCCAAGATTTTTTTCTAATTCCTTTATCCCTGAGCTGATGTGGCCAAACCATACGAACTCTGCGGGCCACGGAGTTTAGAGTGATGACCAGTTTGTTTCTTTCACCCATCAGATGTTGAACAATGCACAGGAGCACTAGGGTCTCCTCTAGATGCTTTGTTGGTTTTCAACAATTTATCTATCGATGCCCATGAAGAAGTCATCTTGAGCAAGGGCATATGCCCTTTCTTCCCCCCAGGCTTTGGTCTCTGTCAGGGATATCTTTCATCAGAATCCCCACTCCAGCTCCAGTATAGTTAGGGCTCTGTGAAGTCTCAATATGTATTAAAGGTTCATGATAATGGAAATTTGATCTTTGACCTATTCTTAGAGATGGGCAGTGATACATACACCAGGAAGCCAACACTTCCCTTACTTAAATGGAGAATGTGCCAAGGTTAGTCATTCCTGATGATGGCAGGAGGAGACAGTCAGGTTGACTATCATTTGCTGAATTTGGAAGGCTAGAGAGACAATCAAAATCACCAGGATCCTAATTCCCTTTTACTTACCTCATACACAAATGTGATTTTCGTTAATAAAGGCAAACGGTTCAGTTGTGGGGATTTTCCTTCTCAATTTGGGAAGAAACCCTTTCCCAAGTAAGACAAATGACCATCCTTTTTCTTTAATAAGAAACTGAGTTGTATGTTTTATCATGAAAGATGTAATGTGTGTGTGCATGTGTGCTCACATGTACACACACGTACACATTGCATACTTACATTGGTCTACTTTCTGCAGAGGATCAACTTTACTGCTTTCTCTCTTCTAAAAGTTGCCTTTCAGCACTAAATAATTCTTAACCAGCATGAAGGCAATATTCTATACATTCCCTGAAGTCTATATCTACGGCTGCCTTTCCTGCCTAGCCTGCTATGTGGACCTCTGTTCTGAATTCCAGAAATGCTTTTGAAAATCAGCACCTTTTAAAAACAGTGACTCTGGACGCCCTCTGCCGTCTATCATAAGTTCTTCAGCTCTGCTACTAAACAGCAAAGCATGAAGTTGGCCAGGAATTACTGAGAATACACGCACACAGCCGCCACTTGGGCAGGCAATACAGAGATGGGGTTAAAAACATCAGACCTCCTGGGTTCAAATACTTTGCTCTCCTGGTCCCTAGTGTTATATCCACAGGCAAGTAACTAAACTCTCCTAGCTTCAGTTTATCTGTGAAATGGGGTAATATTACCTTATGGGGTTTCCCAGGGATTAAATGAGATAAAGTGCTTTGCACAGGACCTGGCAAATGTTAAGTTTTCTTCTTATTATTACATTTTTTAAGTAGTTTTGCTCTTGTCACCCAGGCTGGACTGCAATGGTGCAGTCTAGTCTCACTCCAACCTCCACCTCGCAGGTTCAAGCAATTTTCCTGCCTCAGCCTCTGAGTAGCGAGGATTACAAATGCCCACTAATTTTTTGTATTTTTAGTAGAGATGGGGTTTCACCACGTTGGCTAGGCTGGTCTAGAACTCCTGACCTCAGGTAAACTGCCCACCTCGGCCTCCCAGAGTGTTGGGATTACAGGCATGAGCCACCATGCCTGGCCAGTAAGTCTTATTATATGCTATTTTTGTTCATAGTCTTTGTAATTTCATGAGCGCTAGCTTTTCATTAGCCCTGTTTTTGTTGAACTCTCTATCACCCAAGGACCAATGTGTTAAAAATCGATTATGCTCATCTACATTGGAAATGATATTTCCTCTGCTCTGTTATCTTTTTTGTATAAGGACAAGCTTTTTTGGCCAAAGCCTCATGATGCATGCAGCTACCAGCTATAACCAGAACATACTCCTCACCCTACCTGACATGAACCCAGTAATTTCTAGCTATAAAACTGAAGGTTAACCTAATCCTCTTCAACCTTCATGACTACATGTGTCTCCCTGGGATGCAGTAGAATACATCAGCAGGTTCTGCTACTATTAGTTACCAGAAATGAGACTTGCATTTGTGGATTTGAAATCAAATCGAGTTGTAGGGGAGTCCCTTTGCAGGGGTTACGCCTTCCTTTGTGCTGTCAATTGTAACAGATGATGTTGCTGTCTGGGGGTAAGGGCTACTTGGGGGACTAAGACAGGGTGATGCTGTGCTCTTCCAGGTGAGCATCTTGGCCTGACTTAGGTCAAGAAAAAGGAATCAGGAAAGACAAGGGATTTACAAAGTATCACCCTAATCCAACAATGCTCAGGCAGGGCTGCAGTTCAGACCATGATGACTTGCAGGCCAACTCAGGGACCCCTGGTTCTCTTTCCTCTCCTCCTGATTAAATGAGGCCTTCCTCTCCTATCCCAGAGCAGCCAGCTCTGCAGTGTTTCAGCTGTAGGGCACTAATTAGCAGGTAAGCATGTGGTTATCTTTCTTTCTGGGCCTTCTTTCCCCATCCCCATCTTTAATGGCTGTGGTAATGCTGCCTCTGAGGCCTTTGGAAGAAAGTCAGCTGGGCAAGGTAGGCCAAGTGGGGAGGCGAGCAGTTCAGCAGCGTTTTGATCCTCTTTCATTAGCAACTTGAAAGTCACCTGGAACCATTGTGCCCACTGCCTACTCCCCCAGCCTCCCCCCAGATCACTTCTTTCTCAGATTAGCTGAGTGCTAGGGATATCTGGGGGGAAACTCCCATGGTTACATTACTGCAAGATACAGGGGCTCTGGTCCATTACATGAATGCACTGGCCAACCTAGGAGCCCCACGCAGGCCAGGTCATTCTACTTCTCTGTGTCTTGGCTCTGTCCTATGTAAAACTGGGATAGCAACCAGTTCATGAGAAAACTGTGACGTATCTAAAGTATATTGTGACAGACTGTACGTATTAACTAAAATCTGCCATTAATTAATCAAATCACTCTTTCAAAAAATATTAAGACCCCATTAAATGTATAAATAATATGCTACATAAGCACCTTGAGGTCTCATCAAACAAATATAGAATACTTTGTTCTTCAGGAGAAACCAGATATGGAAAAAACCATCTGTAACAATACGAGGCAGTGCACTCTTAAGTGTTAAATTAAATGACACGGACAACTGGGATTATAAAACACCAGCAAAAGGTCTTCCTTTTATTACGTGTGTGTGTGTGCATATGCACAACGTGCACGCACACACACACACACAACTTCTATATGCCACAAGGTGATATGAATATTACCCTAGAGTTAGCACTTATCCCAATTGCAATCACGTGCTCATTTGCCCAGTTATCCTTCTGATGTCTGCTCCTGTTGCAGATTGCAAGCTCCATGAAAACACAGGACATTTAAAAAATCTCCTTGTTTTGACTCCATGTTATTGAATAAAACATATCTTATGAACTCTGGTTATATTGAGATCAAGTCTCCCATGACTCCTGTTTTCAGTATAACCAGAGTTCCATTACACCAATATCCATTACTCTTTGTTGAGAGAACACTTTTTTGAGCTAAGACCATTTAAGCCAATGTAATTCCTTGATTCATTTTCTATGCAATACAGTTGAACCGCTTCCTTTTTAAAAATATCATTTCACTTTTACTTTTGTGCAATCATTTCCTTAGAATCAATTTTACCATGATTTGGTTCCTCACAATTTCTTATACATATCAAATGTTACTGATGATAGCTTTTGCCACTGCAATCGTTTTTATGGCTAGTTTATCTATGAAGTGTAATTTCTCTGAATCAAATTTATAGATAGAAATGTTATGAAGGAAATTTGAATTGTGGGTTTAGTCGAGCCTTGTGTAGTTTTGCCATAATTGGTCTTAGTTTCTATGGATTTCTTTATGTGTATCTGCAAAAAAAAATTGAAATATTTTTCATTGTCTTTAAATCCTAATGCTCTGGGACTCTTGACTCAGTTAATTCATTGGTGGGCCTGGGGTCAGCACGAGAGAACAGCAGAGGAAGGGTACTTATTATGTGTAGGGCAGATGGCAGAGACTACAGACCTCAGCAGTGGGTGCTGGCATGACTCTCTGAAGGGCCTATTGGGTCCAACACTGCCTCAGCATATATTTACTCAGGACTCCAGGGACAAGGCCAGACTTCCCACTCTTCCCCCTCCTCACAACTGAGACCAGAGGATCCAGAGGCTGGATCTGAAGCCTATACCTCCTGTCCACATGGACACACAAGCTTTCTGTTATACGAACCATTCTTAAAATGTGTTGCCCAGACTAGCAACAGCATCATCTGAGAATGCATTTGTAAGGCAAATTCTTGGGCCCTGACTCATATGTATGGAATCAGATTATGGGGGTGGGGCCCATCAATCTGTACTTTAACAAGCTCTCCACGTGATTCTGATGCATGTTCAGGTTTGAGAGCCACAGCCTTATACTCAGCTATCATTGTGGCTATGAAAAGGTAGGAGGAAGATATGCAAAAAGATTGAAAATTTACCTCAAAGAAATCAAAGACTAAAATATCCTTTAAGCAAGATCAAGTCTCCCATGACTCCTGTTTTCAGTATAACCAGAATTCACAAGAAGTTTTAGTTCACTGCAAAGAAATAGAGAAGCCTACAATTTTGCCTACCTGAATTGCAGCAGGAAAATCCTTACTTCCTCATTATAATATCCCAACAATATTCATTATTAAGTAGTTAAAAGTTTGTATTTACTTCCTGAATCATCTTCAACAAAACTATCAACAAAAATTGCCCAGGATTGTTCTATTTCACAATGAAGTCCATTCTTCAGTAGGAATGATCACTCTGTAATAAGCAACACCTACAGAACAATAAGCAAATGAACAGGCCAAAAGGTCGCTGGGAGTCAATGTGGCAGGCTAAAATTTTCCATGTTGGGACAGAGATCTTGTCTGTCTTTTCCCTGTGGCATGCAAAGAGACTTTCATAGTGTCTTGTCCTTTGTAGATGCTCAACATAGATTTCAATAGAGATATGAATGAATGGATAATCCTTGAGGATACAAACAGCTTGTGAATGCCTCATTGAAGAAGCGACACAAGTTAGACCTTGAAAAATGGGCAGAACAGGATAAAGAGAGGGGACACTTTAGGTGGGAGGAGGAAGGGATACCCAGTGGTCTCAGCAAAACCTGGAGTCAGGTCTAAATGTGGAAGGTTGGGACTGGCTGGCTTAGTCCCTTCAGGCTGCTATGACAAAATACCAAAAACGGGGGATTTATAAATAACAGAAATATATTTCTCACAATTCTGAAGGCTGGAAAATCCAAGAACAAGTCGCCAGCATTTGGTGTCTAGTGAGAGCCCACTTTCTGGTTCATAGATAGTGCCTTTTTGCCATGTCCTCGATTAAAGGAAGGAGCGACCAAATTTCTTTGGGCTTGTTTTATAATGGCACAAATCCCATTCATGAGGGTCCCACCTTAATTCCCTCCCAAAGGCTACATCATCTAATACCAAAACCTTGGGGATTTGGATTTCAACATATGAGTTTAGGGGGACATTTACATCCTGCACTGAGTATATGGTATTTAGAAAGGAAAAGTTGTCCATGGGGGACCAAGATGACCACCAACATTATTATATTATATAGTTAAATGAGCTGGTGAGTTAAATAAGTATTAATCCTGTCATACATCCCCTACCATGCTAGGCACTCAGCAAACAGAAGAGAAAAGGACAGACATGGTATCTGAGTCTAGTGAAGAAAACAAACAGTGACAGGCATAGGATGAGTGCTTTGATACGCGGTACATGGGGCACGTGGGGAGCTCACCTAACCAGGTGAGCTAGACCAGAAAGCCTTCCCAGACAAAAAGATGTCTAAGCTGAGACCTGAATGATGAGTAAGGGTTAGCCATTCCACAAGGAGGGAAGAGGGGTATGGAATAGCAAGAGTTGGAGCTGGATGGACAAACGTGGGCCAGATTAGGAAGGACCTTCTAAACCGTGTTGAAGAGGCTGAGCTTTATCCAGAAGCATGAGGTCCTCAGGAGGTTTTAAACAGGGGAGAAAACAGACTATCTATGACAGTTTCACAGAATTTATTCTTTGAAATTCCTACCACTGAGATGGGATATATGCTCCCTCCCTTTGAATCTGTGGGGGGGCCTTGGGACTTTAGCGGAAGTGATGCTATGACTTCTGAGAGTAGGTCATAAAAGGTCTTACCCTTGAGACAGTCACTCCTAATACCTAACCACCTTGCTTTGGGGAAGCTACATGTAGATGTTCCAGCCCCAGCACTAGCTGAGGTCCTAGCATCAATTGCCAGAAATACTAAGGAAGCCTTTGAGATGATTCCAGTCCCAACAACAATCTGATGATGACTAAAACTGCACGAGAACCTAAATAAGAACTGTCTGGCTGAGCCCAGTCAATACCTAGGATAATAAGAATAACTCAATGAATGGTGTTGTTTAAAGTTACTGAGTTTTGGAGCATTTTTTCACACAGCAATCAATAACCAGAACTATTCCTGATATCACCTAATTAAAAAGATCTCTTTTTGTCTCCTTTTAGTAACTGTGCTAAACTTACCATACTGATTGTTGGGATTCTGGAGCAACAGACATCTATGGTAAGTAAAAACAATCTACAAAAGCACATAACAGAGTTAAGGAATAAGATGTTGTCCAATCAAATATTCTCATTAACAGAATAAGTAGGCCAGGTGTGGTGGCTCATGCCTGTAATCCTAGCACTTTGGAAGGCCAAGGCAGGCAGATCAATTGAGGTTAAGAGTTTGAGACCAGCCTGGCCAACATGGTGAAGCCCCATTTCTACTAAAAAAATACAAAAAATTAGCCAGATGTGGTGGTGCACAGCTGTAATCCTGGCTACTTTGGGAGGCTGAGGCATGAGAATCACTTGAACACGGGAGGCGGAGGTTGAATGAGCTGAGATCACACCACTGCACTCCACCCTGGGTGACAGAGTGAAACTGCGTCTCAAAAACAAAACAAAACAAAACAAAACCCAAAACAGAAAAAAACAGGAAAAGCAAATGACTTAGGCAAACTAGTGCTTACAAATAAACACCATTTTTTCCAAATGAATTACTGAATTTTAAAGAATGAAATGCCCAACATAACCTATATTGAACACTATTATTTGTTTAGACTTTAGAATCGTCTGTTAATTTGGGGTCATCATTATACACATTAGTTACCTCTGTACTAAGTCTTCACGGGGGAACAGGTGGAATGGACCAGTTTTTCCAGTTGGCTAAGCACCAGCCATCTGCTGGTGCAGGGACTGGGAAGCTTGTTGCTATTTATTGCTCACAAAATTTGGTGATTTTGCTAATGAATGGTTGTTAGCTAAAAACCAGGGCCACACTCACCCAGAGCATTAGAGCGATCTGAACTGTGAGAACTGGAGAAGATAAAAAGTAAGCTGAGGGGATAGGAAGCATGCCCTATTATTCCCTCAGACTGAAGGTGGAGAAATCCAAACACTTTTTTTACATGTGCAAAACACCAGACACATACAGAAACAATTAGGATTCTATGAGGGCAGAGAATTTGTTTCTCTAAATGGGGCTGTCCAGTGTTTCACAGAGCACAAGGAAAAGAAATTCTTTCAATATTTTTGAGCAGAAGGAAGAACTCATTTGTTTTTATAATTCCTCAACTAGTTGCAAACATATTGCATGTACTATGTGCCAGCCACTGTCTGCTTGCTCTATATTCCCTACCTCATTTCATCCTCAACCCAAGGCTAAGAGGTAGGTACTATTATTCCCATTTACCAAATGAGGAAGCTGAGGATGCCCAGGGCCACACAGTAAGTCATGGGAGCCCTTAGTATTCTATTTCTTAGGAGATGCTCCTTTTTCCCCTCTGAAAAGACATAATGTGGTACAGTGGGAAGGATACTAGACTAGGAATCTGGATTCTGATCTCAGGTCTACCACAAATCAATTATGCCAATTCGTGACTCTCATCTCTGGATCCTGTCCTCAGGTGGAATTGTGATTTCAGACCTGGATTTGGCAAACCCCTGAGGCTGTGACTCTCTGACACAGAGTCTGCAGGTGATATTGGGGCTGTCCTGAATGGATCATTTCCTTAACCTGGAAGATGAAGGCAGTAATTAGGAGACTCAGAAGACTCCTCCTAGTCTACAATTTCTAACTCTATAATCCTTGCCTCAGAACAACCACCAAGTGAACAGTCTTAGTTTTGGAGGTGGCAATGAAGAGTCTGCAGCAATCCCGGCAAAGAGCTGCTGAGGTCTGAGCAACCCTCTGGGCTTTCTGAAACAGAAGGAGCAAGTGAGGTGTGGTCACTGTATTTTCCGCTCACTGGTGACCAGATAAGGTAAGATTCAGCACATACTGTATTTCAGACCACCATAAGTATGAAGCAGCTTTGAATTGCTCTCATGCTACATTTTTTAAATATCCCATTCAAAAGAGAAAAATCATTAACCAATAAGATAAACTGTAGGACTATTTATTATCCACATAGTAACCTAAGCATTATGTGGTTTTTAGTGGCACACAGTTTGAAAAGCACATGGCTTCCCCATGATCAAAGCAGTAATCATGTAAATTTAGCTTACTTAGCGGTTGTAAAGGCTAAATTCTGGTTTTGTTTGTGCTGCTGAGAAGACAGACTCACCACAATCCCGTCAAGTTTGCTTATGAACCTTATTTATTTTTGAGAAAATCTGATCCTACTGAACCTTGAATGAAGATTTCAAATCTGTATGCAAATATACATAGGCATTATTGTTTTGCAGACGGAAAAATCAGGGCTCAAGTCATAGACATATACGATGGCAGAGCAATGAGAAAATCCTTGGCTGTTTTCTAACATGGTAGAATAGGGTTTCAGACCTCCTGAATTCAGCAAGGATGTAATTTGCAAGTAACTACTCCTTTGAAAATCAGAGTTGACCACACTTGTAGTGAAATTCATTCCTGATGGTGCTTACTGGGTTCCACTCTGGTGCCGGAAGCTGGACTAGAGACTGACCATGGTCCTTCAAGAATCCTCAGCAGTGCACAAGGGAAGCGCCTTTCTGAGGGAGCCAAGCTTGCATCTAGACCTTTACAGTGGTGCAACGTAACTTCTCAGAGATTGGCATGCCGCCATTCAGTGAACTTGGGAATTTCAGGAGGAGACCAAGTGTCAGCACAGTGTCCGCTGAAGTGCGACGCCTGGCTTCTTAGGAAAGGCAGTAACTCATTAGAAGCAGGCCCTTCAGATCCATAGATGGACTGAAACCAGGGTTACTCGGCCAACAGGGACTGGCCAAGTGGCTGGAAGGTGCGACGGCTGACCATCCTCTTGTTTAATGGAAACATGTGGGATTTCCTGCCCTTGGGGATGTGGCAGAGCACAGCATCCAAAGAACAAGTGGTGACTTGGCCACTGACGTGCAGTTTCCCATAGAGCTCATCAAATTTGGCCACAAGGGCAGGCACATCCTTCACTTTTTCCCTCACTTTGGCCAGCTGGAAAAAAGCAAGAACAGATCATTATATCTCTGCAAGATTTATTCCTTATTCTTACTATAACTCTAAGAAAAAGAAATGACATGAACAAAAATGTATGGTAGGCCAGATCCAGTGGCTCATGCCTGTAATCCCAGCAATTTTGGAGGCTGAGGTGGGAGGGTCGCTTAAGCACAGGATTTCTAGGCCAGCCTAGGCAACACAGTGAGACTCTGTCTGTACAAAAAAAATTTTTTAAAAATTAGATGGTGTGGTGGAAGGATCACTTGAACCCAAGAGACAGAGGCTGCAGTGAGCTGTGATTGTGCCACTGTACTCCAACCTAGGTGACAGGGCAGAGTCTGGATCTCAAAAAAATATATATAATATACACCTAAAATAGTGAAAACCAGCGTATTGGGGCAGATAGAAGTATTACTATGAGAGATTCCAAAAGCTACACACAAAATTCAAAATTAGCATTTGAAAATCATACCTAATATAAAGGAGGGGTTCAAATAACACATTTATATAATGAAACACACCAAGTAAAGGAGGTCATATACCAGTGGAATCAACTTTGTTCAATGTAATGATTAGAGCAGGAGGAGGCAGGGCCAAATTACATGAGGCTTTATATATATTCCACAATAAGCTTTTTGAAATTTATTCTAAAAAAGCCATCAAAGCATCTAAAGTGGGACAAGATTTCACTTACGTTGAAAACGTTGCATAATGGACTGGCATGTACAGAAATGTGGAGACTCTTCTGGAGACCCACACCATAGCCCAGATAAGAAAAGATGGTGGCTTAGATTGGGAAAGGTACAGAAAAGATGGAGAAGTGCACCTCTGTGAGGTACATTTTGGAGGTTACACTGAAAGGACTTATTTTTGAATGGGTGAAGGAAAGAGAGGAGTCAAAGTTATCTTCTCAACTGGGGCTTTAGTAACTGGATGATGGGTGCTACCATTTCCTGAGATAGAGAACAGGGAGGGTGAGATTTGGAAGGGAACATCAAGAGCTCTATTTGGCCCTGATTGAGATAGCTGTGAAACATCTAAATGGGTATGTCTAGAAGACTGTTGGATATACAAATCTGGGGCATGAAGGAGAGGTCTAGACTATAGGCATACATACTAGAGTCACAAGTATATGAATGGTATTTAACCCCAAAAATGGGCAAACAAGAATGGAGAATGTGAAGCTACTTTCTGAATAAAATCAATATTTTACTTAGTTCAATCCTTATCAAGGGTATAATCTAAACACATTTCTTGATGGAATTTAATTGGGATCAAGCTTCCTAACAAATCCTTTGGCCCTCTTCTAGATTTGTAACACTGTGTGCACCTGCACATCTTCCTTTCAGACAAGGGCTCCCAACCATACCTGCAGACAAGCAGCTTAAGCACTTCTTAACGTTCTTAAAAAAGAATAGCTTGTTTAGTCCTCACGTTCAAGGTGAAAATGACTTAATGTATAGCATATGGCTTCTAAAAGCAGCAGAACAAACATGCCAAGCTGGAGGTAATTTTGATCTAAAAACTGTAATAGTTCTGTTACATAACTACAGAAATAAATCAACAATTCTTTTCAATAGTCCTGTGATGGTATAATAGCACCTATGGTAGTTTGTAGTCTTATCTCCATACATAACACATTTTAAATAACTGTTGGCATAAACATTAAATGCACCATTTGTAAAATGCAGACTTTTACAATATAAGACTACATTTGCAATCTCACACATATTTATTTAGAACTAGCTCAAAACCTACTGGAGTTATATGAATCAATCCATTTCTCATCAAGCAGTTCCTTGAGTGTCCCCCAGTAACCAGAGGGAAGATACTGAACTAGAGGGTTCATTTTCTAAGTAAAACAGTCTTATATGAGTATTTTGCAATATGAAGTTTGTTTGGGTGCTTTAGCCATACAAATGGGTGACAATGTATTAATGGATCAGGTCTAAGGAAAGATTGTTAACATCAGTGCTGCTGAGAAAATGGAAGTTGTATGAGTATTTCACATGTATGCATACACACATGACTATGCACTTTAAAATCTGTTCATGATTCCACTTGCCCTACTTTTCTAAACTTACTCCAAAAGGGTTGGGTGGGTCACAACCTAAACAGAGCTAAGACCACAAATATAAAGAAGCTTGAAATCAGTCATATCCAGCTAGTCATTTTCCTGACAAGTTCCCTTTTATCAACAGGAAGAAGCCTTTGGGTGGAAGTGAGGAAATGTAACAGGGCTGGGAAGGCGACAGTGTTAGCAGGAGGAGGAAGCAGCCACTGCCCTCTAGTGCCAATTCTGCCATCTCAGCTGTCAGCCAGTCAAACTATAAAAAGGAGAGGCAGGAGAAATGAGGAAGAAAAGGAGTATCAACCAACTGGTCACTTGGCTGATCAAAATGACAATATCAGTGTTATTATTAACAATATGATCACTGTCAATAATGTACAATTTCTTTACCCTTCTTTTTTTTCACCTTAAGTATTATGCTATGAGAGAGGTACAAATTACTATATTTCAAATGACCTACAATAATTCCAATTTGTGTACTTAAGCCTTCAACGTGACACATGGGTTCATTTGTTTCATTTCACATTCAATTTTTAGGAATTGCTTTTTCTCTTCATTTTTATTTAACTCTGCCTTAAAGTTTTGGAAAGCATTTACATGGTTCCTAAGTTAAATTACAAACAAGGTATATTTGGAGAAATCATGCTTCTATCCTTCATCTTCACTTTCCTTTATCTTTTAAAATTTTTTAATTTTTAAAAATTAAATTAAAAAATAATTTGTCAAATTATAATTGTCAAATAACAATTGTGTATATTTATAAAGTTCAATGTAATGTTTCAGTCTATGTGTACATTACAGAAATAGTCAATCAAGCTAATAAACATATCCATCACCTACAATGTATCTTTTTCTGCAATGAAGCATTAAAAATCTACTCCTTTGGCATTTTTGAAATATGCATTATAATTAACTGTGGTTCCGAAAGACAACTAAAAAACCTTTAGAACTGACAAATCAATTCAGTAAAGCTGCAGGTTACAAAATGAACATACAAAAATCAGCCGTGTTTCTATACAAAAAATGATCCGAAAAAGAAATCAACATAACCGCTTAAATTTTGGGTTTTTCATCCAGTGTTTTTCAAAATCCTAAATATATGTAAATAACTATATGGTACCGCTTTCTTAAGGCATACCACACACACTCACTTGCATCTTGCTTTTGTCACTTAAAAACATATTTAAGTGATCCATATAAATGGTGATCCATAGCAGTAAATGATATAGCTGTTCCTCACTTCCTTTGGATTACATAGCAGTCCTTTGTACGAACAGACCCTAATTTGTACAACTTGTCCTTTACTGATGGAAATTTGGGCTTTTTTCCAGTCTGCTGTTATTACAAATTGGCCTGCAACAAACAGCCTTGTACATACAACTTCCTTGTATTTGCAGGTATATTTTTGGAATATATTCCAAGTGGGACGATTGAGTCAAGGGGTGAAATTATTTGTAGTTTTATGAGATACTGCCAAATGCCTCTGCACAGGGTATACCAATCTGTTTTCCCTCTAGCAGCATCGGATGATAGTGCCCATTTCCTCAGAACCTCACCAACCAAACAGGCTGGCAAACTTGCAGATTTCTACTCACGAGAAAGATCATAGAGTAGTTTTATTTTGCATTTCTCTTGATATGGGCAAAAGAATCTTTTCAAATGTTTAAAGGCCATTCACAATTCATTTTTAGTAAGTTCTGTCCACATCTCTTACCCATTTTTCTTTAGAGTTGTTGGTTCTTTTCTCACAATTTTCAAAAAGAGCTCTTTTTTTTGGAGACGGAGCCTCACTCTGTTGCCAGGTTGCAGTGGCATGATCTCGGCTCCTGGGTTCAAGTAATTCTCCTGCCTCAGCCTCCCGAGTAGCTGGGACTACAGGCACGTGCCACCAGGCCCAGCTAATTTTCGTATTTTTAGTAGAGACAGGGTTTCACCGTGTTGGCCACAGTGGTCTCCCCGACCTCGTGATCTGCCCACCTCGGCCTCCCAAACTGCTGGGATTACGGGCGTGAGCCACTGCGACCAGCCTCCAAAAGAGCTCTTTAAATATTAGGGCTAGTTATCCTTTTGTCAGTATGATTAAAAACTGAAAGTACTTTATTTTAGTTTGTTACTTACCTCTTGACTTTGCTTATGGAGTTTTTGCCACATGAAAAAAAAGGTTTCAACATTTTTATTTAGTCAAATTTATCACCTCTTTAACTGATTTGGATTTTGATTGAAAGATAAGTTTTTCCACTCCCAAGACATTAAAGAATCCACTAATGTTTATATCTCCTACTTGTGTGTTTCAATTAAAAAATGTAAATTCTCATCCATTTGGAATGTATCCTGGTTTGTGGTATAAAAACATACACAAGTGTATATTTTTCTATTGGCTCTCCACTTATCCTAGTACTCCTTACCAGTCTATCCTTTTAGATTGATTTGAGATGCTTGCCTTTATGTCACACTAAATTTGTATCTGTGATTCGGTCTGTATCTGGACTTTCTATTCTGTCCTATTAGCTGCCCTATTCGTGACCTAAGCCACAGTTTGAATTATAGAAACTTTAACGTGCTTTGATATCTCCTAGATCTAGCAACTCTTACTGCCCTTCTTTCACAGGGTTTTTCTATATAGTCGTTTGTTTTTTCAACCAACCTTTAACCACAAAAAAAAAACAAACAAAAAATAAAGTGATATTTTCATGTTACATTATCAAAGTAACTTCAAAAAACTGAGTTTTCATGAGGCTAGGTCTTCTTATCTGAACACATGGTCTGTCTTTTCATTTGTACAGGAGACTCTTTTTTCTTCTTTAAGATGAGAGATACTATATCCTAATGTTTGCTGACAAGAATGACCCACAGGGAAGGGGATATTGATGATGCCCAAAAGAGTGAGTCAACTTCTGGACTGATGCTGTGGAGCGGGTCAGAGGGGATGGATCTAGTGCACAACTGGAGAGGCTGGCGTGAGAGGTGCGTCCATAATCATCATGGGTAAACAGGGCAAGGGGCCAGAGGCTGTCAATGTAGCGGTCATTCTCTTCTGATTACTTATATTTTCTACATGAAACAAGAAATAAGGTGATCAGCTGAGAGTGAAAAGTGAGGAAAAGGTTTTGGAGGCTTGAGGGAAAAGGAAAAAGGTGTAAAATTGGCATCTAGAAGAAAAAGAGAGCGAGCCAGGGCCCATGAATACACTGTGGAAAAAAGAATAAGGTAAAAGTCTCCTAGAATTTCAGAGGATATATTCTGTTGGGAAAAAAATCTTTGCATATAGACACGGATGTCTTAAAACAGGAACAGAGAAGTTGCCATATTTGGCAATCTCTTTAAGGTAAGCTTTAGAATTGAGAAATTAGTGGACATCTTTAAGAGTGCCCTTTCACTTTTAAATGATTTCTGCAGCACTTGCATACTCACCACTTCCTCTGAGAACACCTGTCTCTTCACATATTTTGATAAATTTCCTTCTGCAGCATTTTTTAGTATCTCTATCATGTCTTCCAACATATTTAACTGGATATGGAGTATAATCTGAATAGTAAGAACACACAAGTAAAACCAAAATGAAGTCACTGTCTCAATGCTAAGAAATGTACCTGGTTAGATAAGCCTGTATTTATAGGTACCTACCCTGCTTTGATCCTACTTTGTAATTTATTTGCTTGCACAAGTTTAAAAAATGCGCTTTAAATGTAAACCCACCAGCCAAAATGTGCTTTCCAATACTTAATCAAAACATTACAACTTCAAAATTTGTTTAAGGGTAACATTGGAGAGAGCAGAGACTTTGGTGTCTAGATAGCTGGGCTGAAATCTAGATACTGGCAAGTACCAACTAAGTGACTCTGGACCATGTACTTAATCTCTCAATTTCAATGCCTTCATTTGTAAAATGGGGAAAATAGGTTTAGATCTCACATTTTGCATTTTATGAACATTAAATAAAATACCAGTATACAGAAAGTACTCAATGAACAAAAATATTGATTTCCTCCTCTCTATATCCTCTAGATTCAGAGGATATGACAATCAGACAATCTCATAAAACTAGTGACATGGTTTGGCTTTTTCCACCCAAATTTCATCTCAAATGGTAATCCCCAGGTGTCGGGTGAGGGACCTGATGGGAGGTGATTGGCTCATGGGGGCAGTTTCCCCCATGCTGTTCTCATGAGATCTGATGGTTTCATAAGTGGCAGTTGCCCCTGCTCTCTCCCTTTCCTGCCACCTTGTGAAGAAGATATTTGCTTCTCCTTTGCCTTCCCCCATGATTATGCTTCCTGAGGCCTCTCCAGCCACACAATACTGTAAGTAAATTAAACCCCTTTCCTTTATAAATTACCCAGTCTCTGGTATTTCTTTATAGCAGTGTGAAAACCGACAACCGGAACTGGCTAGGGGGAAATGGTACTTTCAACTTTTTTTTTTTTTGAGATGGAGTTTCGCTCGTTATGCAGGCTGGAGTACAATGGCACGATCTTGGCTCACCGCAACCTCCACCTCCTGGGTTCAAGCAATTCTCCTGCCTCAGCCTCCCGAGTAGCTGGGACTACAGGCGTGCGCCACCATGCCCAGCTAATTTTTGTATTTTTAGTAGAGACTGGGTTTCACTATGTTGACCA